>MCJB01052763.1:14433-31398 GCA_002018475.1 Nicotiana obtusifolia | reverse complement strand
CCCTTCCATTCCCCTCATCTCTCAACCCTAGTCGCCTCCCATCACCCAAGACTTGAGGGGTTCAATTGGAAGATTAATTTTAAGAGAATCTTTCTGTTATTTAGGAAGTTTCCAGACAAGGATTAAAATGCAATAAAAACAAAAAGAATTTAGGTAAATTTGGGGTAAAAAGAGTTAATTTCAGAAGTTGAAAGGGTCGGTACAGGGGAAGGAATAATCTGAATGGACAACTTTCCAAAAGCCGTTAAAAATAGATGCTTTTCTCTCTAGTTTTCAGTTGACAGATTCTCCTATATCCTCTCTCATTTTCTCTCATATAGGACACCCGTACACTCTATATAAATGACCGGATATTCACACATATGAAGGTAGGAATTCTCTGCAAAAATCTCACACATACTTATTTTCTGAAAAAAGAGAGAATGAAATGCTGAAAAAAAAAAAAAAAAAGCAATAGAGTTTTAGATTGATGTCATTCTGAAAATCACTCAAAGCTATAGTTTCTTTTTCTTAGTAAAAGGTCTTCTATTTTCTAAGTTCCTAAGGTGATTTTATGATCTAAAGTGTTGGTGTTCTTGTGGAACTGTTGAGCTAAGCTTTATCTTTACACCTCTAGACCTGCATTTATCCATTATTTGTTGTTTTTCACACTCTTAGGTATGTCAAAAATTCTAGTTGTAGTTCCTTTTGAGTGTGCGAACAAAGCTACATTGTTTGACTTCATAATCATGCCTTGATTTCCTGAACTCTTTGTGTTTGGCTGCCGTTGATTTGTTTTTGCTCTTGCGCATTAAGTACACATTGAATCTCTTGTATTTGTAAGGTTTTATATGATTCATGGTCGATTTGTCCCTGGGTAAGTCGAATAAATCTGCTGAATTTGAATTTCGTGTTTTTCTTTATGCGTAAATCTCTGATGATAATCCTGTCAAATCTTGCAATATCTCTTCAATTTGTATACTGTGATTCTACGTGAATTGATGAAAATCAGTTAAATTTGATGGCTGTAGTGATTAAGAGGCTCAAAACGTAAATTCTTGAATGTAAAATCCTGCCATTTGAAATCATTTTGTTTGTACTGGTGATGCAAGAGATTATAATGTTTGGGTACAGGGCTCAGATTTATGAATCTAGCCACTGGTTGGCTAGGTTTGTAAATGATAAATAGCTCCAGGAGTACTGTTAAGTTACTGCTCGCTGACCACATGCAGATTCGAAATCAATTGGACTTTAGCAAATACAAACAACATTCTTAGTTTAATTCAATGCCTGTAATTACTTATAAAAGTGTAATTAAGTTGGCTATTACTGAAATTTTTGAATTATGATTCTAGCTTATGAGAGATTAGAGTTGTAATTTGAATTTGGATAACATGTATTCATTGCTTTGATTTAGTTTGCAGTTATTTCATTCTTTCCATTGACATGTATAATTTATGATTTGAAATTCCTAGGCCTCCACTCCTAAAGGCCAGGCTTGTTTAGTTGGTAAAAGCACCTCCACTTACGACCATTAGGTTCTAGGTTCGAATCACGCTGGACGGAAATTGTGGAAAAATCCTCCTAATTTGGGAGGGGTTTAATAATAATAAAAAAAAGGCCATTGAGCCAAACAGTAAACTGGCCCATTTCAAGGTCTCCTTATGTGATTGAGGATTTTCAGGCTTGGCACCACAAAATGATCCAATAATTAGTCTAGTCAAATTCTAAAATAATCGGCTTCCCACTTAAAGAATCTAAAATGCCTTAACTAGATGTACGCAGTCCATAAACAGTGCCTCTTTGATTAGTTTTTGAACGTGCCTTACCCCTCACGCATTAGTTAAACAAGTTAGTGATTCCCATACTTTCTCCAAAGTTTTTTAATCTTTAGACTTCCACATTAATCTCAAATCATACGAAAATAGTTAACTCATAATCATTCGTAGTTTGCTTTTGGCGTGCTTAAATAAATTATCGTGGCTATGGGTACGTTTCCGTGACATAGTCACAATACGTAAATCCCAACTCAAGTGCGCGTTTCACGCGACTTGCTCTCAACTTCAAATAATAATAAAAATAAACATGTTATAGATCGCGAGTACGTTTCACGTGGCGCGATTTGCAATATGTACCAAAACAACGACTGCGCGACGTGTCGACTTGTTCAAATAAATTTCACAAATACCAAAAGCGGTTAAATAAATAATTAAAAGCGTTTAGAAAGTAAAAATGCACAATATGTTTTAACATGTAATCAATCAGATAATTGGGCCAACTGTTAATAGTTGACTACCGTGTTAAAATTACGGAACTCGAGAATGCCTCACATCTTCTCACGGATTAACAAAATTTCTTACCGTATTTTCTGTGTTCGCAGGCCATAAATGAAGTTAATTTTCCTCGATTTGAAATTTTAAAATGAATCGGTGACTTAAAACACCATGATAATTATCCCAAATGACAATTTTATCTAAAATAAATAATCTCATTTCGAATAATATCACTTTAATTGAAAAAACCCCTTGTTGATCGAAAAAAAGGAGGTTTACAGTTTTCAGACAAGAAAATTTTCAATTAAATCATATATCACATGATACATGAGCAACACATTTTATGGTTTCAAGCAAAGGACATATGGACACAGGGGATCATTCATGCACTTAATACTTTCTTTATATCTGTACAATTCTTGCCCCACCACAAGCCACAGCAATGATTCATATCTAAGTATTCCTACTCAGGCATTATTTGTTTAAATGGTATTAGATTTAGCGATTGTGATGTTCGCGAGGAGCGGTACGGACGTAGATGATATCGTCACGACCCTTCTTTTCGTACCGCTATGGGAAGACCTCTTAGTTGAACCCAGACTGGCGACGGTAATGAATGTGGCCTCAGCTCCCACAAATGCAGGCTCCCGACCCTCAATTCAAAAAGAACAAAACGTGCATCTTCGAAACCTACATTTGTCTATTCAACCTACTTTATAAAGATATAACTCGACTGGCTCGCGCGTATGCTAAGATTCCTGTTTCCTTCACATATATAGTGAAAACCATGCTGATGTATTCCATTTCTTTGTTTATATAATGCGGCTTAGACTCGTAACTTTATTTATTCATTCATAGCGTTTTAGAGGCTCTAATCGATAGATAGATTTGTATTATTTTGGGTTACGGGTACCCAAATTGAGTTGCTAGTGATATTTTTAATTATTACTCACTTTATATTATTGATTTTTATTTCACTTTATTTTTTTAATAATGTCATTAATTAAAAAAATTAGATCACGTGGATGCGAATGGGTATGTATTACATTATTATGGTTCCTGGGTGCTAGTTGCACTAACCTGTCATTAGTGCATATCAAGAACAGATTTTTATGGTTTCATGATTAAGTGATATAATTCTTATTTTAATTTTTAACTGTTAATATTTGTACTCCTCAGTATAAAGTGAACTAATGCACGGTAAAAACAACAAAATAAATAATTCTGCTAGAGAAAGATAAAGGCTTGAGGTTGGTTCGTTGAGCAAGAGGAGAGAAGGGTCATATAAATATATAATTTTTATATATACTTTTAAGATTTTATATAGAATTTTCTTTAAAAAAATGTATAGAAATATTTGAGATTCTCTTACGGGATATAATATTTAATAAAATATGAAGTGCTCCATATTTATTAACCTTAAATAATGGGTTGTATGATCACTTTCTTATCAAGTGTTACTTAGATGCGTCAATCTCTTTGTTCTTCCATATATTCATATGTCAAGATCTATTAAATTCTTATATCTTTTTCGAATTTAAAGTGATTATTATTATTTAGGTATCATATTGATTTTTATGTTCAATTACTAGATTCGGTTAACCTTGAAAGTGTACATCAACGAAAAATTATTGTCAGACGACTAAAAAAATAACTATCATGTGTTACTTAGTAAATTCTCCCATAAGAATATTTAATAGATAATATATTTTTTTAATTTTTTTTAATTTTTACTAAACATATATTTACTTATAATAAATTTAACAAAGTAAGATTGAAACAATAGTTAAGTAACAGAAAACCCGAAAAAATCGAAGAACCCGCCAAACACCAGCCAATCAAAACCGAACCAACCCGGTCCATGTGCACCCCTAGTGAAAATTGTAGCGATATCAAAAATTTCATAAAAGTGTTCAAAATGAATATATATATATATATAACATGCACAATATAAATTTTTAGATAAGACCGGTGTTTAATTGACCATCCTTTGTCAGCGTAAGATGCAACCACTAAATTACAACTATTTTGTTGATAATTAATGTACAATATACTTTTGCAAAATACCTAAATTTATAACGAACCACAATACTTTCTTATATCAATAACTTCACACAAATCTATATTTGTGTAATTATATGTCATAATCCTCTTTCATTTGAGTCATCATAATATTGCATTGAAAATGACTTTTTCTATGGAATTTTCGAGTGTTCCCATACTGCTTGGAAAATGGACTGCTTAGTCGTAAAAGGCCACAAGATTTTCTATGCTTAACCACCTAATTTTCATAGTCTGACTTTTTAATCTTAAAAGTTTCGAAAAGGTAAAAAGAAGTCTTTTAAAATATATTTATGCCAAAGTATCGAAATTTGACTTCTTTTTCTATATTATTTCCATCTCTGGTACTTTACAAAACAAAAGGGCTGGAGGCTAAGAATGTGCTTAGAATTATAGGGGCGCAATGTCGATCGGCATCTGTTCAACCTTAACCAGAAGTTTCAGTTTCGAGTCTTGAAGTTTGAAAAAATATTGTTATATAGGGAGAGTTTCTCCTTATAATGAACTTTATACGGCGTGAATCTAAATTAGTCGAGATCTCAAATTTGCTATCAGACATTTAGTGAAAAACTAAAAAATATTACTATCTAGAATTGCATGGTAGTTACTTGCATGATGAGGTGAATTTAAAAATTTAAACTTTATGAGTTCAAGGTTTTTAGTACTAAACTTATTAATTTTTTATTATGAGTTGGTACCTACTTTTCATTTTAACTTTAGTAAATTTAGGAATGATGTAATGCTATCTTTTTTAAGTACTTAATAGTAGAATGTTCTCCTTTCTCTACTCAAAAAAAAGAAAAACTTATTGCTAGTAACAAAATTGGTTGGGTAAATAGTACGGGCTAGTTAGTTTTTGAATTAGTAATTGAAAAATAATCGGTATTTGTAAAGTTATTAAAAAATAACTACTATTTTGCTGCAACACGGAAAGTTCTAGCATAATATGCTGGAGATTGGTGCACCTATGTATGAACTTCCAGCATATTATGCTGGAACTCCAACACACAGAAAGTTCCAGCATAATATACTGGAGATTGGAGCACCTGTATATGAACTTCCAGCATATTATGCTGGAACTCCAGTATATTATGCTGAGAACTCCAGTATTTTATGCTGTAATATTTTTCAGATTTTGAATAGTATTTTCGTTCAGATTTATCTTTACATGAAAAGTGACTAAATTTCGATTACTTTTATAACTGTGATTATTTTTCAACTACCACTTGTAAATCTAATTATTTTTGAATTTCACCCGTATTTCGAACTAATGAAAAGGCTTCCTCTTTGTATCAATAAAAAAATAATGTCACAATCGATTAGCTAAAACTTAAATATAAATAGTCAAACAAAAATTAAATGATGATTGAAACAAATTATTTTGGCCCCTACGTACACTTTACAAAGAAGAATAAGGATATTGAAGAAGACACGAAAAGGAAAGTGAAACTAATAATTTTTTTCCTTTCGTGTCTTTTCATGTAAAATATTTTTAATTTGTGTTTTTTGTAAATAACTTAAGGGCATTTAGGATATTTTAACAAAAAATTATTTATTGATTTCTTATCAAAAACTTATGGCTCGTTTGGCCATAAGAAATTTTTCACTTTTTTCAATTTTTTTTTGAATCAGTGTTTGGCCATAAAAATTTTAAATTTCATTTGTGTTTGTATTCATGTCCAAATACAACTCTAATTTTCAAATACCTTTTCACTTGAATTTCTTTTACTTTTGTTTTTTGGAATTTCACATTTTATGTCCAAACGCCCTTTTATTAGACTACTTAATTATTTTAAGTATTTTTACCCAAATATGTAATTAATTACTTATTTTGGAAAATAGTTTCAGTACTTGATGCTATCACAAGTAAAATATTACTTATTCATCTTATACAATATCAATGCGATTACGTGTCAATTTTTGCGAAAGATAAGTTGGAATAAACTACTTTCTCCTTTCACTTTTACTTGTCCACTATTGACTTTGAACGTCTCTTAACAAATAATAAATAAAGTGTATAACTTATTATGGTATCCATATTAATTGGTGTATAGCCTTAATGGATTTGCAAATGATTTAGAATGAATAATTAATGCTAAGGGCAAAAAAAATTAAAATTTCTTTTGATAAACGAAAATAGACAAGTAAAAGTGAAAATCTAATTTTAGAATAGTGGACAAGTAAAAGTGAACGGAGCGAGTATAATAAATTATCTGCAAAACGACAAGTTAATCTAATTAATTCTTTAATAAGGTATGTGGTTGGGATGCACGCAGTAAATTCTTTGCTCTTGTTTTATACTAGACTAGATGACTATAATCTTGTCTTTCAGTTGTTATATGCTACAAATTAAATTTGTTTTGTCTGAAATTCCAATGCCTCCAAAAATTGGAATTTAGATGTTGTACGACGTAATATATACTACACAAATTAAATTAATAAAGAGTTCTACATATATACCAAATATATATAAAAATTTTCCTTACCAAAATTTCATATCTGTCAGCTTAATATTTCTAATGATTATATATTTATTTTTGTAATCTATAAGAGATTATATGATGTGTATTATTTTGGTCATTAAAAAGGGATTTTGGACGAAAATATGTCGAAAAATTCGCAATAAATAGTTAAAGGCATGTCACTAGCATAAAAGTGATAAATATGTAGTAGTTGTTGGTGGTTAAGGGATATATAAAGGTTACATTGGTTTATATTAAAAACCTCTTTCTCGGTCACTTTATGAGGCTGCCATAAGGGTAATGTGAGACGCAAAAGAGTAATTATATAGCCAAGGCATAGAGACAATATTACTATTGGAGCTTTTGTCCGCTTTATTTGTACTAGTTCTTTGTGGCTTTGCTTTCTTATTTTGTTAATAAATTTAGCCCAAGACATCTTACCTAGTGAATTTTGCTAAAAAAAAAAAAATTATTAGCAAACTTCACATCATGCTTCAAAATCTACAACTATCGACTTGAAAAGAAAAGTGAAAATAAATTCAATAAATTCTTACATATATATTTCGCACTTGACATTATCACCAAATTAAATAATTTAAACTTTATGATAAATGAAACCTGGGTCTAACTCAACCCCAAAAGCTAGCTTATGAGATTAGGATTGCCCAAGACCATATAAGGAGACCAAAGACCTCAAATCCCACCGATGTGGGATAACTCAACACACCCCCTCACGCCCAGGCCTGCACTCTGGAGCGTGGACAACATAAATCGGGGCCCAACATCGGTAACAATAATTGGGATGAGCCTGGCTCTGATACCATGATAAATGGAACTTGGGCCTAACTCAATCCCAAAAGCTAACTTATGAAATGAGGATTGCCCAAGATCATATAAGGAGACCAAAGACCTCAAATCCCACCGACGTAGGACAACTCAATATTAAACTCTACATGAAAAATTTGAACGCTGCAACAAAAGAAGATGAGACAAAAACAAAAAGGAAAAAAGCCAATAAATGGCATATTAATTGTCATAATATAATGACAAATAAACTAACATTCCTCAAATTTTGTATAAATAGTTGCATAGATCATTCACGTTTTTTCACACAACAATCTATTTCTTATGTCCTGCAACCTACCAAACAAAGTATCCTTTTCTTATATTGCTTTCTCTCCAAATTCCCCCTAACAAAACTTGGTGAGTCTTTAACAGAAAATTAACAAATTTACCAGATTTCATTTCATCCCTTTTACACTTACACTCTTTCAGCAAATATTCCTCTTATTTAAGTGAGTCATCTCCTTTAATTTCCATATCCAAACTCTACATAACGTGCAGGTATAGAAATCTTTCCCTTCTTGCACATTTAATCTCACACACACACACACACACACAAAAAGAACCATTTTTGTTCACTTCATCTTCATTTTGTATGAAATATTTTGAGACTTGTAGGGCCTTTTTCATGGATTTGATTAAAAGGGGTGGTAGGTTTTTTTAAATTTCTTTCGTCACGTGGTCAGTGAGAATTTATATAAGCCGAAATCAGTTTATTTCGGATAGAGACATAACAATAGTAGTAGTTATACATGGGAATTGGGGAAATGAAAAGGTGATAGTGAGAGTCGAATTCATAATTATGGCGTGAGAGATTCTAGCTTATGAACTTCCAGTATATTATGCTAAGAACTCCAGTATATTATGCTGGAAGTCCAGTATATTATGCTAGAATATTTTTCGGATTTACCTTTACATGAAATCCGGAAAAAATTAGCAAAACCAGGATTTCAACGTTATGAGTTCTGGTATTTTAGAATACGACTTCAAGTTTTAGTGACCGGGTTCTAAATTTAATATTTGTACATATTTAATAAATTTTAAACATCAAATACATTGTTTGAGCAAAATCTAATGGGTTCATCCGTACTCGTAGTTCGACCTGTGCCTCCGCCCTTGTGTAGTACTGTCTTGATGCATAGGCAAAGTTACAGCCAATGAAGGGTGGTCAGTTGAACACTTCTAGTCGGAAAATTATATTATTTATATAAATCAAACGGTACTTCTTATGTATATATATATACATAGCGAAATTTCTGACTTCGCTACTGTCTTAACGTATCCTTTATTGGTTTTTTTCTTAGAGCAACTCGGAGAGTAAAAGCTAGAAAAAAGTATAAAAATGTGGAAGTTGAAGATTTCAGAAGGACAAGATGGACCATATTTGTACAGCACAAACAACTACATAGGACGTCAAACGTGGGAGTTCGATCCAAATGCAGGAACACAAGAAGAACTAAAGGAGATCGAAGAGGCCCGTCAACAATTTTGGAGTAATCGGTATAAAGTAAAGCCTAGTGGAGATCTTCTTTGGCGAATGCAGGTAAATAGCCCAATATTTACACCAGTCCAATAAATACATGACGCGTATCTTAAGATATATAGTTATCGCTAAGTTAATAGATTTATGAGCAAATTTGGTTCCCAAGTTAACAGGTTAGTGTAGGCTTATTTGTCACTACTAAACAAACAAGAATTACCGATGAACAAATTCTGTAGTTGAATAGAAATATCCGTCGCTAATACTATTTAGCAACGAATTAGCGGCTAATTTTATAGCTACGAGCGATTTAACACTATATTATCAACGAAGTTTGTAGCTAATTTTGTTTTTTGTAGTGTTATATGTGCAATGTTTGAGTTGAAATTTTATTTTCTGAAAAATTCTGACTTTCGTATCTCAGTGGTTCTCCAAAATCACAATACTCTTCTGACATTTAGTCCAACATTTACACCAGCCCAATAAATACATGACGCGTATCTTAGCATATATAGTTATCACTAAGTTAATAGATTTATGAGCAAATTTGGTTCCCAAGTTAACAAGTTAGTGTAGGCTTATTTGTCACTACTAAACAAACAAGAATTACTGATGAACAAATTTTATACTTAAACAGAAATATCCGTCGCTAATTCTATTTAGCAACGAATTAGCGGCTAGTTTTGTAGCTACGAGCGATTTAACAATATATTATCGGCGAAGTTTGTAGCTAATTTTTTTTTTGTAGTGTTATATGTGCAATTTTTGAGTTGGAATTTTATTTTTTGAAAAATTCTGGCTTTCGTATCTCAGTAGTTCTCGAAAATCACAATACACTTGTGAAAGACTTTTAACAAATTCATTTTAATAGTATATTGAGTTCAACTCATAACACTACGATTTGAAATATGATCATAAGAAATAATGGACAAAATTTTAAAAATTAATTTCACGTTGTTAATCATATAATATTATTGCTTCTTTTGCCGAATATAAGAAAAAGATTTTTAAAAAAAACGATAGAACAAGGAGTTTTATGAATTAAAGGGTAAAAGACAAAATTAAACATCACAAATTAAGGAAAGTTATAGTACTGTTTGGTATTCATCGAATGTTTGACTTGATATTCAAGTCAATAATTAATAAATTTAGTTGGAATGTAAATTATCTTCTCTTCGCTTTTTCAACAAATTATGAGTATTTATTTGACTTGCTTCAAGTATTTATTTATTACTTATATTTCGTGTCCAACTAAATAGCACCATATAACTTGAAAGGGAAATTTCACTTTTAATCCCTCAATTATCATAAATTTTAAATTTAGTCCTGATGATATTTGTGTTTTTTTTTTTTTTTTTAAACCCCTCCCAAATTAGGAGGATCTATAGTTCTTCTCCAGCGTGAGGCGAATCCAGGACCTAACGGTCGTGAGTGTGAGCAAGCCTCACTTGTCTCCTAATGATATTTGGTTAAGCAAATTTAGCCTTCAATTAAACGAGTGATGCTTTACAAACTTAGGGAATTATATAGCATTACATCATTTGACTACCCATACGTATTACTCCCTCTGTCCAAATTTATATGGCGGAATCTTGAATTTCAAGAACCAAATATTTTAATTTTGATAGTGAATTCGAATATAGAATTTCTATCTTTTTAGAAGTTATATATTTAGAAATAACATAAATGTAATATAAGTCCCAATATTTAATAATTCAAGATATCTGAAAGACAAATTTGATTCTCGAAACCTGAACTCCGCTGGGACGGAGGAAGTACATGTTAAGTCTATATTGTTAAGGCAATATGTTCTAAAAATAATCTAAATGTCACATTTTTTCTATGTATGCAGTTTATTCGAGACAAGAATTTCAAACAAACAATTCCAGCAGTAAAAGTAGAAGAAGGGGAAGAAATTAGCCATGAAGTTGCCACAGCCGCAGTGCGTAGAGCTGTTCATTTCTTTTCAGCATTACAGGCTAGTGATGGTCATTGGCCTGCTGAAAATGCTGGTCCTTTATTCTTTCTTCCACCTTTGGTATGTTTTTATTTAGACTTATTTATTACTGACAGTGTAAAAGAACTTTCATATCATCGCATATTTTAAGTTGTTGTAACATGTTACTTTTTCCCCGTTTAAAAAAATTGCAGATTATGTGTATGTATATCACCGGTCATCTTAATACTGTATTCCCAGCTGAACATCGCAAGGAAATTCTTCGGTATATATACTGTCACCAGGTACTTGACTAAATGTTTCAATGAATACTATGTTATTCTACCAAAGTTTGCTTTGCAGATTCCTAAATAATTTAACTTATATAAGCTGACAGTATAAAAAGCTTTACACTTTAGACAATATACACTTGTCGGTACATAAAAGTTAAACTCATTTCTGAATTACTAACGGCCTTATGTATTATTCAGAATGAAGATGGTGGGTGGGGTTTGCACATAGAAGGTCATAGTACCATGTTCTGTACATCACTGAGTTACATATGCATGAGGATCCTTGGCGAAGGACCGGATGGTGGTGAAAACAATGCCTGTGCTAGAGCAAGGAAATGGATTCTTGCTCATGGTAGTGTCACCGCGATTCCTTCGTGGGGTAAAACATGGCTCTCGGTATGATTATCCTAACAACTCTTTTAGAGTATTATAAATTAGAGATTTAGCTTATTTACACTTAGCGTGTACGCACTTTTTTTAAAACTATTAGTGTATTTTAACCTGTTGTAATTTGCCTTATTTTCTAAGTTACTGATTCCTGCTTATTGTAGAATCTTACATGTCGTTATATTTATTTTAAATTAGGATTTAACTTATCTACATGACAGTCTGCAAAAATTTACACTTTTAGTGTATTTTAACTTGTTGTAGCAAATAGCCTGCCTTCATTTCTACGTTACTAATCCCAGTTATTATGGACCTGTAGTTATCATTTATGTGACCTGATAGTGTAAAGTGAACATCAAGTTATGTTACTCGGACTCTTCAAAAAATATTGTTGGGTGCATGTCGGATCCTCCAAATTTAGTGCATTTTTGGAGGATCCGACACGGGTGCGGCAACACTTTTAGAGAGTCCGAGCAACATAGCATTCAAGTGTCATGTAAATGTGCCTTCTTTTTGCTGAGAAATATTCCCTTATTTTCATTCAGATTCTTGGAGTTTTTGACTGGTTAGGAACCAACCCAATGCCCCCTGAGTTTTGGATTCTTCCGTCTTTTCTTCCCATACATCCAGGTTGGTCAATTTTTTATTGGACGTCCTAAATATTTAGTTCATGTTGTTGTAGATAATAATTTTCAGGATTTGCTATGCTACATTTCGATCTACCTCGTATTTTGACTCTTAATTTAAAATGCAGCGAAAATGTGGTGTTACTGTCGAATGGTCTACATGCCTATGTCTTATCTGTATGGGAAGAGATTTGTTGGTCCAATCACACCTCTCATTTTGCAACTGAGGGAAGAGTTATATGATCAACCATACGATGAAATTAATTGGAGAAAAGTACGCCATTCATGTGCAAAGGTATAACACTGCATCAGTTTTGAAGTTAATATGTATATCAGCATCCCTTCACAAATGCTAAAACACAAACTTGTTGCTACAGGAGGATCTCTATTATCCTCATCCGTTGGTTCAAGATTTGATGTGGGACAGTCTCTACATATGTACCGAGCCTCTATTGACTCGTTGGCCTTTTAACAAACTGAGAAACAAAGCTCTTGAAGTTACCATGAAGCACATACACTATGAAGACGAGAATAGTCGATACATCACCATTGGATGTGTCGAAAAAGTATGGCAACTAACTCATTATTAACAATTTACCTGCTTTTTCTTAATAACTTCAATGCTGATGTAACACTTGGATGGTGTAGGTATTGTGCATGCTTGCTTGTTGGGTTGAGGATCCCAACGGCGATTATTTCAAAAAACATCTTGCTAGAATCCCAGATTATTTGTGGGTAGCTGAAGATGGAATGAAAATGCAGGTTGGTAGATCTGAATTATACAATTTCCTATGAGTTAAAATAGGATCTTTTTTACATTTAACGCTTGTTTGTAAAATGAAAAATCTAGTCCCCTTTTTTTTTTCTTTAACTGATGCAAAGAATCGTTGCTGAAATATCCAAGTGTTTGTTGTTGAATTGCAGAGTTTTGGTAGTCAAGAATGGGATACTGGTTTTGCTATTCAAGCACTATTGGCCAGTGAGATGAATGATGAGATAGCAGATACTCTTAAAAGAGGACACAACTTTATTAAAGAATCTCAGGTTGGATGTTTAAATCATTTGCGCTTGTTCTTTGTATTCGACTGTTCAATCAAAAAATGGTTCCTTTTCAACTAAGCCTTATTAATAAGCGACTTCTCACAGGTGAAGGACAATCCTTCTGGTGATTTTAAAGGGATGTATCGGCATATCTCAAAAGGATCATGGACATTTTCAGATCAAGATCATGGATGGCAAGTCTCTGATTGCACTGCCGAAGCATTAAAGGTATCTAACTTGTCCATGAAATAAGATTTCCACTTCTTGTAATTGCAGAAATAATGATAAGATAATGCTAATAAATTTGTCTGAGTTCTTCTTTCTTTTGTTTCTCTAGTGCTGCCTTCTCTTCTCTACAATGCCTCCTGAATTAATTGGTGAGGCAATGGAACCTCGGCGACTGTATGACTCAGTGAATGTTATACTTTCCTTACAGGTAAAAATGTATCCTGAAATTATTAGTCATTTAATCTGAAGTTGTTTTCTGTTTTTACAGCAATCATAAGATCCATTTTAAATAAAATTGCAGAGTAAAAATGGAGGCTTAGCAGCATGGGAGCCTGCCGGGGCCTCAGAGTATTTGGAGGTAACTTTTCTGCCTAGTAAATTATCGTTATATTTGAGTTTGAGATTCACGATATAGAAGTTTCTATCACTGTGCTTTATTTCAAGGTTGTTAAAAACCTTGACTTGTTGTATTGTCTTCCACAACCTGAATAATTAACTTTTTTGTACTGTTTTATTCACTGACAGTTGCTCAATCCTACAGAATTTTTCGCGGACATTGTTATTGAGCATGAGTAAGATTTGTTTCTCTGGTTTCTTTCCCTTTTCCCTTGTTAGTTTTCATTTTACATGACACTGATTAAATGTCATTCCAGGTATGTCGAGTGCACTGCCTCGTCAATTCAAGCACTTGTTCTGTTTAAGAAGCTGTATCCTGGACACCGAACAAAGGAGATAGATAATTTCATTGCTAATGCTGTTAAATATCTTGAAGATGTACAAATGCCTGATGGTTCATGGTATATTACATTTCTCTTTCGATCCCTTGAACTTACTACATATTGTTCGATAAAATATGACTCTAGCAATCATGTTAACAGGTATGGTAACTGGGGTGTGTGCTTCACATATGGTTCCTGGTTTGCTCTTGGAGGGCTTGCTGCAGCAGGCAAGAGTTACAGCAACTGTGCAGCTGTTCGTAAAGGCGTTGAATTTCTGTTAACAACACAAAGGTCTGATGGTGGTTGGGGTGAAAGCTACCGTTCTTGTCCAGACAAGGTAATGTAAAAGCAAAAACGCTACGTATAAACAACAGTAACAACTACTATGTCTCAATCTTTACGTAGTTAGGGTCGGCCATATGAATTCTCAATAATCATACCAGTTCATTTTGGAACCCTTTCATGCCAACATTCAATAATTTAGAACAAGTTTTTTCTTCTTTTTTTTTTTTTTTTGAGATAACCGTTCTGTCCGGGCCAACTTGCCCGCACCTAGACTAATTCCACGAGTACCTGCCGCCTCCCACCAGCAACATGTACGGGGAAGAAATCACCTAGAACATGTTTTCTAACATTGGAGGTTTTCTACATTTTCTATTAACACGTGTACCCCTTATAGAAGAGGAGGAAAATTAAAGATAACTGTGGAAAAGGTAACTGTAACTCAACTTTGTATTTGATCAAAACAGGTATATAGAGAACTTGAAACAGATACCTCAAATCTTGTACAAACTGCATGGGCATTGATGGGATTGATTCACTCTGGCCAGGTAAATTCCTTGTTACTACTAGTAAATGCTAATTTATTCCAAAATCATAGTAAAACATTTTCTTCTTCAAAATAGTAATTTACCAACTTTCTCATTTTTACAGGTTGGCAGAGATCCAAGGCCCCTCCACCGTGCAGCAAGGCTGTTGATTAATTCTCAGATGGAAGATGGTGACTTCCCACAGCAGGTAATTAGTCTACAAATTACAAGCTTAAACAAAGGAGAAAAGCCGTCACCAAAGGCCCTCGGGGATTTCTCGAATATTAAACAACAACAACAATAAAAAATAACCCAGTATAGTCCCACAAGATCCCACAACAACAACAATAAAAAATAACCCAGTATAGTCCCACAAGTGGGATCTGGGAGGGTAAATAGTACGTGGACCTTACCCCTATAGTGAATATAGAGAAGCTATTTTCAGTAGACCCTCGGCACGCGAAAAAATGAGAATAGAGCAGTAGCAACAAGTAGTAACGAGAACAAGATAAAAGAAAAGTAAAGCAAAAAGAACAACATGTAGTAATAGAAATCTACTTACAATACAAGATTGCCACTAAAAATCCTGAAACACACTCAACGGCCTACTAACCTATAACCTTAATTCTCGACCTCCACACCTTTCTATCAAGGGTCATGTTAAAGCAAAGTCATATCTTCCTAATCATATCTTCCCCATACGTCTTTGGCTTACCTCTACCTCTCCTAAGACCCACAAGGCCAACCTCTCAACCTACTTACGAGAGCATCTGTGCTTCTAATTTCTCGATTATTAAAAAAAAAATTGGTATTATTGAAATATTATCTGATTTTTAATATATATGTGCAGGAAATTACTGGTGTTTTCATGAAGAATTGCATGTTACACTATGCAGCATACAGAAATATATATCCATTATGGGGTTTGGCTGAATACCGCAAAAATGTCCTATCCCCATTTCAAAACAACTAAATAATTTGACTGCAGCCTTCTTCAATAAGAGAGAGATATGACAGAAATCTGCTTAATAGAATATAGTTTGGTCCTTATTGTTTACCCTCAAAAGAATGTATTTTATTTTTTGTTGTGTTAATATAAGTGATTTAAAAAAATAAAAAAAATCATAGCCTAAGCTACAATTATTAGTTTGTATGCATAATTTGTGAATAAAGAAAATTATAAAGGAAAAACAGAAAGTTGCCTTGCTCTTGTTTCATTCATTCCCCCTCCCTCTTTTCTGCTTCAAATTTTTCCCTTCTATGTTTTGCTCAAAATTAGGTTAATTAAGCCCACCTCTTACTACTATTATTTAGTACTTTAGTAATAATGTATTAATAGGGGCGGCAAACTGGCGAGTCAGGTCGAAAATTGGTAATGCAAAAATGAATAAATTAACCGACCCAACCTATATTTAATATGGATAAAAAATTAACCATATTATCCATAACTTTTTGAATATGATCACTTCTGAGAGAACTCCTAATCTCCCAAGCTCGAGGAACCCCGAATTTTGACTCTACAAATGTAAAAGTTAAAACCCATTAGTTATCTATTAGTTATCCGTTTTCTAAGTGGATAATATGGTTCTTATCTATATTTGACCCGTTTTTAAAAAGTTCATTATCCAATCCATTTTTTAATGGATAATATGGATAGATAACTGATTTTTTAAATCCATTTTGCCACCACTATGTACTACTAACCCGTAAGGGTAGCTGAGTTGGTTGAGCAGGTAAAAACCCCCAAATGGAAAGTTGCAGGTTTGAAACCTCCTGCATGCTTTCTCGGTCGAGCTTGTCGCATGAGGAGGGTATGAAAGTAAGGGGG
>MCJB01052763.1:0-14413 GCA_002018475.1 Nicotiana obtusifolia | reverse complement strand
GGGGTAAATTGTAACCGATTAAAAAATCTTAGTTGACTAAGTATGAGTTTAGTCGACTCGATTTTGCGCAGTGATTTATTTCAGTAAAGATAAACTGAATGAGCAGAAAGGTAAAGAAGACACAACAGTTTTTATACTGGTTCAGTACCGGCGTGGTACCTAAGTCCAGTTCCCTTGGGTCATAAGGGTTTTCTTAGATCTTTGATAAATGTTTACAGCAGTAATGGTTTTAGTACGTTCACCATCAACGATATACAGCGACAACGATTGACACAACTCTCGTTTTGTGTTCTAACTCTTCCTATCTTTTGTGACACTTATAGACTCAAGAATACAATGTTTGTACTAAGAACTAGAAAGGCTTAGAAGCAGATGATGTAGTTGCGTGCTTTGAATGTTCTTCTGCTTCTTCTTTTATAGCTTGATGAGTCTTTTGTTTCCTTGTCTTCTGGGATTGTATTGCATCAATTCTAGGAGTCACTTTTTCATTCATTTGGAACAACTAATATTGGGTCCTTTTCAATAGAATTTGTTGGATTAGTTGTGGAAGATCCCTGATTTTCTGTAGGACTGTTAGTCGACTGATCTTGCTGATCAGTTACTTCATCAAGAGTGTTCTCACCTGTATTGATAGACTTTGGAACTATGGAAATTTTCTCATCTTCAGGAAGTTGTTCATTCCTCAAGCGAGGGTTAGTGTCCACAAAAATAACACAACATGTATAGATTCTTCAATAGATAAAGTGTGCTTATTAAAAACCCTATATGCTCTACTAGAGGGAGAGTATTCAAGAAAAATACCATCGCTTTTGGTATCAAACTTACCAAGATTGTCTTTACTATTGTTATGTATGAAGCATTTGCAGCCAAAAGGATGAAAATAACTGATGTTGGGTCTTTTTCCTCTCCTTAGTTCATATGGAGTCTTCTTGAGAAGAGGTCAAGTTAGGCATCTGTTAATGATGTGACATGCTGTGCTTACAGCTTCTGCCCAGAAGTGGTGTGGAAGAGAATTTTCCACAATCACGGTTCTTGCCATATCTTGCAAGGTTCTACTTTTACGTTCTACCACTCCATTTTGTTGTGGTGATCTTGGAGATGAAAAATTGTGAGAGATCCCTTGATCATTGCAGAAGTTTTCAAATGCTTTGCTTTCAAATTCTTCTCCATAATCACTTCTTATGGAGGATATGTAGTAGCCTTTTTCCTGTTGCACCTTCTTGCAAAAGACTTCAAAATTCCTTGATGCCTCATCTTTATAACTTAGAAAGATACCCCAGGTGAATTGAGAAAAATCATCTACTATCACAGACATATTTTCTGCCACCTATGCTAGCAGTTCTAGTGGGACCAAAAAGGTCCATATGCAGGAGTTGAAGAGGCTTTGTAGTAAAGACAATGTTTTTAATTTTAAAAGAGGACCTGATTTGTTTTCTTAATTGACATGCATCACAAATTTGATCTTTTGAAAATCTAGTTTTGAAAGACCAATGACAAGATCATTTTTGGAAAGTTTATGAATAGTATGCATGCTGACATGACCAAGTTTTCTATGCCATACCCAAGGATCATCAATCATAGAAGCTAGACAGATTTGATTATCATGATAGTCTAAGTTACTGATAGTATAGACATTCTTGTCCCTATTTCCAGAGAGAATAATTTACCTGATTCGTCTTCAATGAACCAACCATGTTTTTTAAAACGAACCTTGTGGTCATTGTCACATAGTTGACTGATACTGAGAAGATTGTAACCAAGTTCATCAACCAGGTACACTTCGTCTACATCAAATGTTGAGCTGAGAGGAACTCTTCCAACTCCAATTACATTTCCTTTTGATTTATCTCCAAAGGTGACTGTTCCTCCATCTAGTTTGGTGATCGTTTTGAATAGTTGTTGGTCACCAGTCATATGTCTGGAAGACGCGCTATCAAGGTACCATTTTCCTTTTCGATTTTTCTTGCGGTGTTCCTACAAAAAAATTACTTGTTTTTAGGTACCCAAGCCTGCTTGGGTCGTGAATGGTTAGAGCTCTGAGTATTAGCTTGACTAGAAGACTTAGGTCGCCAGACCCATCTCCTGCTGTTCTTGAACCTGCAATTGTTAGAAGTATGACCAAGTTTTCCGCGATAAAAACAAGAGGGATTATTAGGATTTTCAGAGCCTTTTTCTCCTCTGATTTTAATCCAGTATTGGTTAGTTGTGATCATTTTTGCCACAATAAGCACATGCAGAAAGATTTCTAGTTCTAGTCGAAGATGTATGAGGAACAATTTGATTTGATCTAACAGAACTATGACTGATGAATTTTCCCAATCCATTCAGTTGAAGTTGAAGTTCATTAACTTCATCTTGAAGCATATCTCGCTCAATTTCACATACTTCCAATACTTTAAACCCCAGTCTTTTCTTTTCTCTTTTGATTTTTCTAAGTTCATTTAGAACTTTCTCAATATCTGCAAGAGCAATATCAATATTCTTGGAGTTCATAACAACAAAGACATGTAGGAAGACGTACCTCACTAGTTCCTTCGTCTGCCATGAGACCAAGTTCACCTTAGTCCTCATTGCTATCTTCTTTCATGGCCATGAAACACATGTTCGCAATTTCTTCGTGATCAGATTCTTCTTCATCACTCCAAGCTCCAAAGGACTTCTTCTTTTGAAAATTTGTGCTTAGTTTCTTTTGTAGTTCAGGGCATTCGTCTTGAATGTGTCCATATTTTCCACACTCGTAGCATCTTCCATTATTTTTATAATTATCATTTTTCATCTTCCCTTTTCTGAAGTTTGATTTACCTCTCCTGCTATTTCTGTTTTTCCTCATCATGCTTGTTACAACTTTGGAGAGCATAGCTATGTTTTCATCTTGTTCTCCTCTTTCCTTTTCTTCTTCATTTTCTGATTCATCCACAATTGCTTTGAATGCAACTGTCTTCTTCTTTTCTTGTTGAACCTGCCTGTCTAAGTGTGTTTTTTCAAACGCAATTAGATCACTTCTAAGTTCATCATGGGACATTTTGTTAAGATCCTGACATTCCAGTGCAATGACTTTGGGTTGCCAAATTGTGGGAAGATTCTCAGAATTTTTCTGACTTGTTCCCACTCTTGATTGGTCTACCAAATGATTTTAGATCTCCAATGATTTTACTGAACCCAGAATATATTTACTCCATTGATTCTCCATCCTTCATTTGGAACAATTCATAATCTTGAACTAGGAGATTTATCCTTGTTTCTTTTACTTTGTCGGTTCCTTCATATGTGACGTCTAACTTATCCCACATTTCTTTTGCAGTTTCACAGCTTGATATTTTTTCGTATTCTTTCCCGCTGATAGCATTGTGCATAAGATTTTTTGCCTTGGCATTCACTTGAATAACGGCTAATTGTTCTTCAGTATAATCACCTAAATCAAGAGGATCGGATGACACTATGATTTGACCGTTTGCATCCTTCTTTAACGGAATTGGAAGATTTCCCTTTTTGATCACACGCCAAACCTTAATGTTATAAGCCGTAGTGTAGGTCTCCATCCGCACTTTCCAGTGAGAGAAGTGCTGGCCATTGAAGTACGGGGGTCGTACTTGAGATGTTCCTTCTTGAAATAGTGCTCCAACTACTGTATTTGATGCCATGATCTTTTCCTCACTTGCTGTTAAGCAATATTCGTGAGTCCTGCTCTGATACCAATTGAAAGTACGAGAGGAGGGGGGTGAATTGTAACCGATTAACAAATCTTAGTTGACTAAGTATGAATTTAGTCGACTAGACTTTGCGCTGTGATTTATTTCAGTAGAGATAAACTGAATGAGCAGAAAGGTAAAGAAGACACAACAGTTTTTATACTGGTTCAGTACCGGTGTGGTACCTACGTCCAATTCCCTTGGGTCACAAGGGTTCTCTTATATCTTTGATAAATGTTTACAACAGTGATGGTTTTAGTACGTTCACCACCAATGATATACAACGACAGTGATTGACACAACTATAGTTTTGTGTTCTAACTCTTCCTATCTTTTGTGACACTTGTAGACTCAAGAACAGATGATGTAGTTGCGTGCTTTGAATGTTCTTCTGCTTCTTCCTTTATAGCTGGATGAGTCTTCTGTTTCCTTGTCTTCTGCTATTGTATTGCAGCAATTCTAGGAGTCCTTTCCTTGTGAGGCATATATCAAACTTGTTTTATGCATATTTTTCCAACAATTAAGCGACCTTTTCTTGCCATTTTTGCTATCTAAATCAAGCTGATATTCTCTTTGTTTCCAAAATGATAACAAAATCCCTGTTTTTAATCTTCCCTACCAAATCTCTCCATCTTTTCAGCACCTCATTCTCTTGTGAACCTTTCTAACGGAAATAAAAGCTGGTCACACTCCAAATTTACAGTAAACTAAACATATGATTTAATAAATTCAACGTTAAATGTGCTTAGTTAAAAATCACAAAGACAAAAATATGATTAAATATATTTGATTTGATGAAAATATATATGTACCTCAAATGCTGCTCTAGTTCTAAGATCAGTAAATTATAGCCATGGGAAATTACTTTCTTGAATTCTTAATTCTTATGGCACCTTTTATTGTCATATGGAGATCAGCTACAGCGAATAAACCTAAGAATCTCACAGTTTCTTCTTCATCTCAAAGGGAAGTGAATTTCACTGATCTGCCGTTCGACATTATAATCAACATCATCAACAGATTGCCATTTAAATCTCTCTTCCAAATCTGCCTCGTTAGCAAATCATGGCGTTCTCTATTATCCACACCCGAAATCGCCATTCATATCAACGTAGTTTCTCAAAAACATTACACACTATTGAGTTACAATGCTGTTTCAAGCCCCAGTGATGTGATTTGGAAATTCAAGATTCCAATAGTATTGCTATCTCTAGAGTATGTGCTATTGAAACCTATTAATGGTATACTTTGTATTTGTGGACCTTTATCTTCCCATGTTTCTTATGTCTACTTACGGAACCCTTTAACTAAAGAATTCAAAGCTTTGCCTAGGCCAAAAATTCATATGGGATATGTTGCTTTTAACTTTGGTTTTGGTTTTGTTCCTAAAACTAATCATTATAAAGTAGTGAGGATAGTAAGTCATGAGAGAAAGCCTGATTCACGGATTCATGAGATTTACTCTTTGAATCGCAATTCTTGGAGAAGGGTTCAGAATTCATGCTCGGATATTTTTGTAACTATTGATTTGGAGAAAGAAGTGATCACTGAGGTGGGATTATCTAACAGAAGAAGGGAACATTGTGAAGAAATAACAACTTGGAGAAATGAAAGGGATAATGCTATGTCATTGACATATCCTGAAGATAGGTCTGGCTCTATGTCATAGTGAATATGGCCAAAGATATTCGTGTGGCTATAAATCATATTATGCAAGAAAGTTCGCTTTTGCTGGGAGCCTTGTTTCACTCAATAGAAAATTACGACAATCTTGGCTAATAGGTAGGAATCCTTTGAATATTCTTGGAATTTTTGATTTTAAGTTACATGCATGAACCGACTATGTAGCTTTTTTATACTGTCAATGCATAGAACTTAAACTCTTTGCTTTTTGCTTTTACCAAATGTTACTAGAGTATAGTGAAAAAATGGCATGTTATTCAGTAAGAAGCTTTTAGTAGTGTTTTGCTGTTTGGATACTAACGTAGCTATCAATGATCAAGAGCAATAAAGAATGGTTCTTTTTGGCCTTTTATTTTCAACTTTTCAGTGTGGATTGATGCTTTTTAGGCAATGCCAAAGAAGCTTTTAGCATCTCTTGATGATTTCTATATACTTTAGTTGGTTAAAATGTAGATGCTGCAATATTCAATAGATTGTAATATAAATCCGTATAATCACCATTTTCACTTTTATAATTTGCATATCCAATTCTTGTTGCTAGTGATAGATTTTAAGAACAAGCTGCACTAAAAGCAACAAACTTAAGACTGTAAACATGAAACAACTACTCAAAATTAAGAAACTGATAAAGTTTATACTTCCATGCTTGAACTGGAGGCTGAGTTTGAACAGCGACGACGTGATGAGGGGCAAGAGGCCCTGACATTCCGGTGGTTTCTGTGGTACCTCATCTGAAGGCCGGGATCATTCTAGGAGAGGCCATTCTAGCAGGCCAGTTCCCTCAACATGTTCTTTCACAAACATCACATTCACGAATAAATTGTTGAACTTTTTTCCTCAAAAGGGCAGCCTAGTGCATTAAGCTCCCGCTATGCGCGGGGTCCGGGAAAAGGTAGACTACAAGAGTCTATTGTACGCAACCTTACCATGTATTTCTGCAAGAATCTATTTTCACGGCTGTTTGAACCTTTTTCCTCAAATCCTTGCAATAAAAGTCTGTCCGAATACGATGAAGTGTCTTATGAAGATTTTCATGGTTGCTACTATGGAATTGTTCAATAATCACCTCTAAGGAGGGAGATTCCTCATCAAGATAAATACGTCATTTGAAATACAACACTCCATCTCGAAAACTCTAGGAACCAATAGCTTCACCATCTTGAACTAAGCGAACCAAATGTTGGATGTTGGGGCTAGTTGAATGTTCTTCCTTAATTGTTTCTAGCCACCCTGGAACTAGTAAAGTAATGACCTTCAAATTGCCATCAACATCAGAATTTCTTGGGAAAAGTGCATCAGCCGCGATATTTTCTTTCCCTTATTCTTGCATTCTTTTTGAGCATTTGTGCAAGATGATTAGCTACCTTTCCATAGTGTTGAATGCATTTCCTGTAATTGCCACAAAGTCCCAACAACTCCCTCATTGGTTAGGAGCTGTTGGTTTTGGCCATTTGGTGATAGCTTTAATTCTTCAGGATCCACTGCAACACTTTTGTTAGATGTAATATGACCAAGGTACTTAACTAACCTCAAGATAAAAGACTTCTTTTTGGGTTGACAAACAACTTATGAGTTCTTACAAGTGAGAAGACAGTTTCCAAATGCTTTAAATGATCCTCCAAACATGTACTATAAATTAGAACTTAGTCAAAGAAAACCAAAACAAATTTTCGGAGATGATGTTTGAATACCTCATTGATCAGAGAGTGGAAGGTAGATGAAGCATTTAAGTGGATACTATTCGGAGACAAAGATAGATGATACTTATTACCCAACCATAAGGTTTGGTTGTATCTAAGTGGATATCCTTTTTTGCTTTTATGTATTCACTACCAAAAGTCTCTCCATCTTTCTAGCACCTCACCTCTTTTGTTAAACTATTTTAAAGGATAAAGCTAATCATGCTCCAAAATTACTTATTGTTATATTATTTGATTTGATATAAATGTGTATTGGTAAAAACTTACCCTCTAATTTTAAGATGGGAAATTATTTTCTTGAATTCTTAATTCTTATTGCACCTTTTATTGTCATATGGCAATCATCTATCGCAAATAAATCTAAGAATCCTTCATTGAAGGATGTGAAAGACAACAAAATTTCTTGTTCATCTCAAAGGGAAGTGAATCTCACTGATCTGCCATTTGACATTATAATCAACAGCCTCAACAGATTGCCATTTAAATCTCTCTTCCAAATCCGTTTCGTTTGAAAATCATGCCGTTCTCTGTTATCCACACCAGAAATCGCCACGCATATCAACAAAATATCTAATGAAGTTTACACACTGTTGAGTAATAGTGCTGTTTCATGCCCTGGTAATGTGATATGGAAATTCAAGATTCCAATAGAATTGCATTCTCTAGATTATATGCTATTGAAACCTGTTAATGGTGCATTTTCTAGATTATATGCTATTGAAACCTGTTAATGGTTTACTTTGCATTTGTGGACCTTTATTGTCCCATATTTCTTATGTCTACTTGTGGAACCCTGTAACTAAAGAATTCAAAGCTTTGCCTAAGCCAAGTATTCATTTGGGATATGTTGCTGATAACTTTGGCTTTGGCTATGTTACTAATTGCAATGATTACAAAGTAGTGAGGGTACTACAACATGAGAGAAAACCCGATTCACAGATTGAAATTTACTCTTTGAATCACAATTCTTGGAAGGGTTAGGGACTCATGCTCGAATAGTGAAATCACTGGAAATGAGAGAGATGTGAGTGTCAATCGCTCTGTCAGGACTTTTTCGGTATATAGGAATGCCTGGTCGGATAGATTTACTTATGGTGATTTAACTGTTGATCTGGAGAAAGAAGTGATCACTGAGGTGGATTCTAGGTATGTATCTGACATTCCTTATGGATTCTAGGATTCAATCTGACTTGAAAAACGAAAACAGCCTTGTCTATCGGAAACAACCTTTTTACCTGCACAAAGTAGGGTTAAGGTCCGCATACACACTACCTTCCCCAGACCCTACTTGTGGGAATATACTGGGTATGTTGTTCTTGTTGTTATTATTGTAGTCTGACTTGAAAAATGACTAAATCATCGAGATGGCTTTTTTTAATTTAACAGAAGTAAGCATTGTGGAGCAATCACTTGGAGAAATGAAAGGGATGCTATGTTATTGGCATATCCTGAAGATGATCTGGTTCTATGCCACAGCTCATATGGCCAGACATATTCGTATCGCTCTATTTTAGGTTCTTCAACAAAATTCGCTTTTGCTGGGAGCCTTGTTTCACTCAATACAGATCATGACAATCTTAACTAATAGGTGGGAATCCTTTGAATTTTCTTGGTATTTGGATTTAGGTTGTATTCACTGACTTTGTAGATCTTATAATACTGTTAGTGCATAGAACTTAAACTCTTTGCATTTTGATTTTGTTTCCAAATGTTTCTGTAGCATAGTGAAAATATGGTGTGTTCGGCCTTGAAGAGCATAATCTTTTGTTACTGAGTAAGCCCGGGCATATTTTCAACTATTCGCTGTGGATTGAGGCCTTTTTGGACAATGCCAGATAAGCTTTTAGCAGCCCATGAGGATTTACTGATGATCTGTCATACTTCAGTTGGTTACAATGTTATGCTGAAGTAGTAGATTTCTTATGCTTGTTCTTAAGTTTTGTGCAAAATAATTTGCATGTATTCTCTGTTGTATTTCAATCTAGTGGTGTTTGTGTGTGTTAAAAACTTCATCAGACTATTGGACAGATATTGAGCCTCAAGACTCTGGAACATGGCCATTCCTTGAATGATTATATATACCAGAAAAACTATGCCTCAATCCCGAAAAAGTTTGGAGTCGGCTATTAGAACTCTAACATAGTACCTCAGTGAAAGCTAATGTACCCTCCACTTAGCTATACTGAAGTCTGTCAATAAGCTTGTAACTTGAGATATACAACCTTACCAACGGAAAACTCTATTTTCTATGTTTAGAATCATAAATTTTTTTCATGTGATTCTGTGCTACTGGAGTCCTTTTGGTTGTGAAATGAAAACTCATTATAGCAGAATTCTGCCCAAATTGCTGTTATATTAGTCTGTTGATATATGTTACAAATAATGTAAACCGGGGTCGCTTCGCACTAGACATTGCTTAGGACCAACGGTTCACATGACAGGTGCACGGGTTCCAGCTATCCGAAAAATGCAGACTGAAGTGTAAGGTATGGGAAAGATTAAGATTATTAGGCTAGACTCTAGAGGGAGAGTTTGGCACCTTGCAGTAACATCTCAAGACGACAATGAAACAGCTCTTTTTGTTTCCCACCCAGTGTTCAGTACCCACATTGGATCCTGACTAAATTCATTCATGCCGGTAAGTCCTAACAAAAATGACTCCACAAACTTGGCTCGAACATAAGATCTCTGATTAAGGATGATTGAATATTTACTACTCCACCATAACCTTGTTGGTAAGAATAAAACAAGGCCAAAATCTTAGATAGCCCCTAAACTTGGCATCTGTTGTAAAATAAACATATAAACTTATGGGGTGACTAGATGGAAACTTAAACTCGTCCAAAGTGTAATTTTTAAACACTTCGCTATGTTAGACTTTGTGCGTGAGGTCCAGACTCCGCATACATGGCAAATGAGCGAATAATATATTAACACGTGTATTTTCTTTTCCATGTAAGCAAATAATACTCTAAAGCCAAATAATATTTTTCATTTGTTCATCTTCTCTCTCTTCGCTTTATGACACCCAGCTCCTATCCCATTCCCTATCTAATTTGCATCATAGTTCTTTTAATTCTAAAGTTAAATTTCATCTAAACTTCAGCAAAATCAAAAGGAAATCATGTAAGGGTGGAGATTTTAGTTGATTTTGTCTCTTCAGTAATAGAAACCAGTAAAAGATATTTCTGTTTGCATGGATTTTTAGTTTAAATGAGTTAGAGTTTTGTTGTTATTTTTGGTTGAAAGTTGGGGAATTTGTCTATGATTTTGGGAATATTTCTATTTTTCTATTCTGCTTAATTCCACATGAATAATGTTATAACTCTGAGCTTGGTCAGGCATTTGCTCATCGTACCACATAAAGTACTTGCATCCAGCCTGTTGACAAAGCAATATAAGATTTGGAGCATTTTGGAAATTTCGATATTAATCATACTATTTACAAGAATTCAAAATTATTGAACTATTCAATTATTTAAAATTTAAAAAAGAAGATCTTTAAGAGTACACCGGCCCGTGTGGTAGCGGGCAAACTAAGGATTTCGTGTTTGCAAGGAAGCGTGTAAGTGGGTGAACGCATCACCAGCCAAGCTAGTCACTTGGAACATAGGGGTATTCAATCCCCGAACTTCTGGGCCTTGAGAACCGACTTCGGATTTGCTCCTTAGATAGTGAGTAGCAAAGAAGGGTAGGGTTTTCACTTCCACATCCCAGCTCGTCAAAGCTACCGCGTATCGATTGAAATTTCCCTCTTCAGTCGGAGGCGGAACCGGCTCCCCCTGAACCATCCTCGAAAGAGTAAGAAAGGAGAAGGGAACGGGAGTTTTTTGCCTTCAAAGAGTATAAAGAAGCGGAGTGTCACCCCAACAAACTAGATGCACGCATCAAAGCTTTCTGCCAACAAGCGAAGGCGATCGCTCAAGAAAGGGGATTCAGCCCCGGCAAATGCGATGCAGTGAAAGACGCTGCGGACTATGTGGCCAGTGACGTAAAAGATATGCCGGCGGCTAGCCAACTCCGCTTTCTAACGAGGTTAAGGCGTGACCTACGGAAACAGCGAGACCTGGGGTCTCATCGAACGAGAAGTTCGAAGATGGAGACCAGGTTCGACACGAAATCATAAAGGTTTGAGGACCCGTTGGTCAAAGGAAAGGGAAGGTCTTGCTTCCGGGACGGAGCCGTATGACGCGAGAGTGTCATGTACGGTTCATTTGAGAAGGGCGTGATACCACCACCTATTAGGCCCGACGAGCGGTCCACGGAGCTGCATCCCTACTCACCTGGTCTATGCACATCGCTCTCTCCAGGAGGTTGGCCGCCTATCCTAGATCTTCCCATTTCTTATAAATAGCCTGCTAGATTTATTATTTACTTTTTTCAGTTAGTATACATATATTATGCACTGAGTTATAAACGATAATACACATATTATACGTGCATTATATATTATACATTCATAAACTATTTTTAGTTTAAGCGGTTGGATGGAATTATTTAACTTTAATTCTTTTATAAAGAGCAGAAAAATAGGTCTATTGTAGAGGCGACCTACTATTAAAAAATAACTTACTAAAAATGCCCACTAAATTATATTGTTTTATACTACTACTTTTAAGAAGTCAAACTTATTTAATTGCTCAAATGTTTAAAATCTAAAAAAAAAAAAAAAAAAAAAAAAAAAAGAGGAAGGTACGGTCGCCAGTATGGTTGGCCAAATTTTTTTCGGTTCCGATCTGGTCCAGTATCGGAGGTGCGCTAAAACCGGACCAAACCGGTCTTTTCCGGTCCAGTTCGCCGATTGGAAATGATGCAGCCTGACCGTGACCGGCACCGGCTACTGGTAGACCAGTTTTTCCGATCCGGCCGGTTTTCTAATTTTTTTTTTTAATTTATATTTTATTTAACTTTGTAAATAAATATTTAGTATATTTCAAAGTTAAAACTTAGAATTAAAAAACTTATAATAATATTCTTTCAAACTTTAAATTAGTTTCAAAGTTTATAATTAGATTCAAACCTTGAAATTTGAATCAATTAGAAGCTAGTAATTAATTGTAGTATTTTTGCTCAAGGAATAAATTTAAAAAATAAAAAATAAGAAGACATAAACTTTGTAGAAGAAGGAAATTTTAAGTTTTTAAAAATATAACAACAAAATATTACTAACTTTGTATATATATTTGAAATGTTTAGTATGTTTCAAAGTTAAAACTTAGAATTAAAACACTTATAATAATATTCTTTCAAACTTTGAATTAGTTTCAAAGTTTATAATTAGATTCAAACCTTGAAATTTGAAACAATTAGAAACTAGTAACTATTGTAGCATTTTTGCGCAAGCAATAAATTTAAAAAATAAGTAAGAAGACATAAACTTTGTAGAAAAAGAAAATTTTAAGTTTTTGAAAATATAACAACAAAATATTACTAACTTTTGTATATATATTTGAAATGTTTAGTATGTTTCAAAGTTAAAACTTAGAATTAAAAAACTTATAATAATATTCTTTCAAACTTTGAATTAGTTTCAAAGTTTATAATTAGATTCAAACCTTGAAATTTGAAACAATTAGAAACTAGTAACTATTGTAGTATTTTTGCGCAAGCAATAAATTTAAAAAATAAATAAGAAGACATAAACTTTGTAGAAAAAGGAAATTTTAAGTTTTTGAAAATATAACAACAAAATATTACTAACTTTTGTATATATATTTGAAATGTTTAGTATGTTTCAAAGTTAAAACTTAGAATTAAAAATCTTATAATAATATTCTTTCAAATTTTGAATTAGTTTCAAAGTTTATAATTAGATTCAAACCTTGAATTTTGAATCAATTAGAAACTAGTAATTAATTGTAGTATTTTTGCGCAAGGAATAAATTTAAAAAATAAAAATAAGAAGACAAGAGTTGTGAACTTGGAGCAATTTTATTAATATATTCTGATGTAGAAAATTATATTCATTTAAACATGTTGGCTAATTTTTTTAAGATAGTCGTAGGCTTTTCCTTAGGAACTGGTTGTTGTTGTTCCGGTTCATCGTCTTCGTCTTGTTCTTCTTCATCTTCCACTTCATTGGCTGTTTGACTCCCTTCTTCACTTGTTCCGTCGCTCAAAATTTGATCCAGATACGCTCTGTCTTTTTTCTGCGAAAGTACTGGTATTCCAAAGTTTCTTTGCTCTGCTCTGATCTAATCCCTGAATAGAACTCCTGTCTCCATTGCCTCTTCTCTCAACGAATGTCTGTGATCTCCAATTTGAAATCTTCCTTGGCTGAAAGCGCTCTCCGACGCAACTGATGAAGCTTGAATTGTTAATATATCGCGGGCCATTTTTGCAAGTATGGGAAATTGCGCTTCTTGACTATTCCAATAATCCAATAAATCGTGAGTTCCAAAACTTGTAAGTTTCTTCGAATATTGGATTAAGCAGACTTGGAACTCGCTGTGTTCCTCCCCGTACTCGTCTTGTTCTGAAAGCAGCTTTTGATCAAGTCCTCCAAAAGTGTTCATCCCCGCATGCCTTTTGCCTATTTGAGAAGAAGAACTTTCACCGGTTGACAGTATTGGTGCAGTTGGTGTAGCAGTGTCTGCCCAAGCTCTATAATTTGCGAAAACAACCACGGTATCTGTATAAACTTTAGCACGAGCATGTTCTACACTAGGGTAGTTATAGTCGCAATTTCAACAGGTGTAATATCTAAATTTGCATATATTTCCCGAACAAGTCGTTCAGTTAACTTAAGTTTAAATGCAGGATGCAACACAGAAGCAATGTAAAAAAGTTGGGCAATTGGGAAAAAATATTAATAAAATTTTTCAATCATAGCCTCTACAGCCATTTTATATTCTTTGTATTGCCTATATAATCTTAATAATTCAGATATTCCAGCTATATAATATAACATGGTATGAGTAGTTGGATAATATTGTCCAGAAAATTCTAATGTAGCATGATAGAATTTTTCTAAAAACCAGAGGAGATGTTGAACAAGGTTCCAATCTTCCTCCTTAAGGTGATAAATTTCCATAAAATATTTATTATACATTTGAGTAATAGGCTCTCTATATTCATAAGCAACAGTTAATGCTTCATATAAAGTGTTCCACTTAGTACAAACTTCTTTCGGGACTCTCCTAATCGGCATTCCTAATTCTATATATTTTCTTTCCCATTCTCTTTTTCTTTCTTGATTTTTATTTCTAAATATAAAGGCAATAGCTACTTTAACCTTTTCAATAATGTGGTTAAATAAGTCAAGACCATCTTTGACTACTAAATTGTAAATATGACATGCACGTCTAACATAAAAAGATTCCTCAAAGGGGGGGGGGGGGG
>MCJB01052762.1:32407-54591 GCA_002018475.1 Nicotiana obtusifolia | reverse complement strand
ATATAACTTTTGAATACTAATTTAATTTTTCTTATAGAGTCGCTTCACAGCTGAGTTGGAAGAGTTTGTACGCAGCCAGCCACCATCTTCATCGGGCGAACCAATCCAACCGTCGTACGAGGATGCTGAGAGACTATGGACGCAGGCGGCTGGCGGTCCAAAAGGGGGGAAGGTATACGGGCTTCCCGCTAAGCAATTCCACCGCTATAGGTGTGGAATGTAAGGAATAGGCACTTCCTCGCAAGCGGAGTCGCTTGATGGGGATAGCCTCTCCTCTATGCGGGAGCATGTAGCAAAGCTCACATCCGAGCTAGAAGCTGCCAAGGAAAGAGAGAAGAAAGAGAGAAGGAGAAAGAAAAACTTAGAGATGCTCAATATGCTGCTCTACAAGAGCAGCTCAAATCTCTCTTGGCTTCTGGCTCTTTTCCGATTCCCCGATCACGTGAATCATCGCCGGATGATGTTCTTAATAATGACACTTCATCCGACGATGCCATGTAAACATTAGTAGACGTTAAATTGTATTAACAGTTTATATAATGTATATAAGTTCATTTGAACTTTATAGTTTGTTATTGTTTAATGTCGCTGTTTAATGATGTTGTTTATTGTTGTTGTTATTCTCGTTGTTGTTTGTTGTCGTTGTTGTTGTCGTTGTTGTTGTTGTTGTTGTTGTTGTTTTCATGGCATAAAATGCTTATTTTAGGAATTTGGTAAAACTGGCAGGTGGTGTAGCTGCCAAAACAGGCAGTTTCTGGAAAAAATGAACCAAAAATAGCGACCAACTTTGGTCTCAAGTTGGTCGCTATTTTGCTGAAAAAAAAATTGAATCTGCAAATTAGCGACCAACATTGGTCGCTATTTGGTCGCCAATAGCGACCAACTTTGGTCGCTAATCGGTGAATTTTAAAAAAATTATAATTAATTTAGGGACCAGTTTTGGTCGCTATTTAGCAAATTAAATTAATTTAAAATAAAAAGAAGTGACCAACTTTGGTCGTTAATTTGCGACCAAAGTTGGTCTCTACATGATTTTCCGGAATGTTTAGTTCTTTTGTGTTGGAGACCAATGTTGGTCGCAAATTAGCGACCAACTTTGGTCGCTATCTGTTTGTGACCACCTCAACACTGACCAGACCATTGTGGTCGCTTTTTGGTCGCTTTTGGGCAAATTGTGACCAACTTTGATCGCTTTTTTCGGTCGCTTTTCACCTGATTTTTAGTAGTGCATGTATTTGTCGTCATAAAAAAAAAAGAAATTTGTTGAGCTTAGCTTAATTGGTTTTGATTATTAGTAACTTGCTGTAAAAGAATGAGGTTTCATGAAGTTCGTTGATTAAAAGCTAGACGTTATTTCCTAATACAAGAAGGATTGAGCTGGAAAAATCGACTTCAGTTGATAGTCAGATTCCTTGAAATGTTTGTTCGTGGGTTATAGGAAAATATTAGCTGAAAAAATTTGTATCAATAAAGATTTCAATTAAAAATTATTAACATGAAAAGAAAAATGCGTAAAAGAGTCTTTTAGGAAATAAAATAAAATTCTTTTAGGATTTATTTTTCTTAATAGCTAATTAAATTATTTTAGGTTTTGGAGCTAAAATCGAAAAAAGGGTCAAGCCAACCTCACTCCTGTTAAAACGCCCCATTGCTATTGTTCAAGACTACCATTATTTCGAAGACGAAGCTGCTAAAGTTCTTTAGTTGTTTCGGTTTTAGCCAATATTGTTCTTTAATTGTAACCTATATTTCTTATTGAGAAGTGTAATCATAGGTAAATAATTATGAAGAGTTTGTGTAGCTTTCTAGTATAGTTTGGAAAGATGTAGCCATAATTGTGTTGATTGTAGGGGTAAGGTACTAAAGTTAGTCCCTTTGCTTATTGAGTTGTAATATAAAACCTCTCTTTGAAATTAGTAAAGTTTTGAGGTAAATCCTACGAGGGTAGGACGTAAATTTTACTCCTTTAAGCAAGGAGGTTTTTCACGTAAAAATTATTCTATTATTTAATTTTCGCGCTTTACTTTCAGTTTGTATCTAGCATTCTGAGAATGAAGAACTCGGTTTTTTAATACCCGAATCAAGAGTGACACAATTCACTTTCCTTTTCCTCTTGTATCTTGGTGCATCATAAAATAATAGGCCTTTCTTTGGATCCTCATGAACGCAAATAATTTATGCACCACTCCTTTTTCTTATGCCGAAAGACCAATTCATTACGCAAATAAACTTGAGATATTCGAAAACTAAACTAAACAACAGTACTATCCGATGGCAACAATTGCAAAATGCTTAGTAGTCACTCTTAAATAATGAAGCTTGTGAATGTGAAAGTTAATTGTATCGTTAAAGTAACATTAAGGTCTTTTTCTCACAAATCGATGATACGATTTAGAAGTCTTAACAAAGGCTCGATCAGCATGAAGACCCAATTTAAAATAAAGACTAAAACAAGGGAACCTTCTTTCATGGTCTCAACTATATATATTGCACTATGATTCGTCCTTTTCGAGTCAATTAGACTAATTTTTGAATTAATCTAGACATGAGACAAAAATAACTGTAAAACAATATAAATTTGGTTGAAAGTTTTATAAGTTACAACGCATGTTTAGTAATCAGTGTTTTAAAAAGCGTTCTCGGGGCGAGGCACACCAAAAACGCCTTGAGGCGATGGTGTGGCGCGAAAATCTCAAAAGGCATACGCCTAACATTCGAGGCATACGCCCATGCATTCGGGGTGTATGCCCAGGCGTTTGAGGTGTGTTTTTATAGTGAGACGTAAGCCCCAGAGACTTTTTCAAATTAAAACAAAATTTGTTGAATAAGTCCATCGTATAATACTCAAATGCTCAAAAGTCAGCTTGGTAATTACTCAAAAGTTTTAAAAAGGAACTGAAATGTATTAAATTTAAAAGTCAAGACCTTTTTTACTGATTGAAGCCCTAATTCATGATCTTTTTCAATTCTTTATCTTGTCCGCTAGTCAGCTAATATCTCCCAAAAGCAACGAATATTTTTACAAATGCAAAAAGTTTTCTATTCTACTTCATAGTAGCAAGTTCAAAGTTCAAATTGCAGGTTAGTCATCCTTTTTGTTCCTCCATGTAGAAAACTTTATTCTTTTAGACTTAAGTTATTTGTGCTTATAAGAAACGTATAATAGATTGTTTTGACTAGTTTTTTGTGGGGATGGAGCACACACACACACACACACACATATATATATATATAGGAAATTAAAATACAGATATTAAAAAATTAAAACTTAAAAGCTTACAGGGTATAGAGCTCTTAAGTGTTGAGAGGGTTTATAGAGAGGAATGTGTAGAGAGAATTTTGAAATTTGGGAGAAGGATTGAATGTTGATCGGGAACCTTTCCCTTAAGCTGTTGTAAAAGGTTTTCCATCTCCTGGATGTAGTCTTCTTTGCTAGTAGAGCCTGCTAATTTGGCTTGAACTAGCCTTCTCTGCTGCAGAAATGAAGTATTTGCTACATCTGTTGGCGATAGAAATTTGGGGTTGCTGGAAAACCATTTTCCAACTGTTGGTAAGTAGGTTTCCGTGGCATCCCTTCATGCCTTGTACTACTTGCAGTAGCCTTGAATGGCTAACCAAGGCATACCTCTGAATCCTTCCCGTTTGTGAAAAATAAACTTCTACATGTATATCCATGGGATGCGGAATCTGAGGGAAAATTGAAGCAACTAGGGAATGTGCTGGTCTCCGTGAAATCTGGAACAAAAATACTCAAATCCTTCTTTCACTGGTGGAGGAAATATATCTGCTAAATGACCGTAAATAGGCCACCATTGGTGCAAAAACCATTGGGAAAAATCTACCGGCAAGTGTTTGCCCCAAAGGAAGAAATGTTTGTTAGTATGGTTTTGAAAGGTCAACGCATTAAACCACGCGTCTCTATAATCATAGTAACTAAAAAATTGGGGAGAAAATGGCTGCGAAAGTTTTCTGACTTTTATAGGGTGTTCACCCCATTCCTTTGGTGAGATAATTTTGTTTATCCATACTGTGGTATGGGTGATATAGGTTTGGGTTTTGTCCAAAAAAGGTTTAAATAGACAAGAATGAGTGTCTGTAAGGATAAATTCATAGAACTTCTGGTTATGGACAGGAGTTTTCTGAAGAAAATTGGATGTTGGGTCGAGCATCTTCTTGGCTACTACTTGAGGGTTAGAATCCCAGATGTGTGTCTCGGTTTGGACGAGTGAGTAAGTCATCTCGTTCTTAACATATTGAGGTTCCTCTAAATAAGGACCTGCTGAAGAAATTGGCTGAAGCACGGGTGAAGAAAGTGTCTGTTTTGGTGCAGAAGTCATCGTGCTCTGTATAGTGGGGCTTTTGGCCACCACTTGTCTTTTAGTGGAGTTTTTCACCACCACTTCTTTCTTTGTAGCAGTCACGGTTGAAGTTGAAGGCGTGGTGCTTTTTGCAACCACAGTTGAAGTTGAAGCTGAAGAAGACCTGGGGGGAGATATGGCGGCTGCTTCAAGGAGTTGCGCCATTAACTTTGCCACTTCCTCTTGGTTGAGAGAAGTCATGGGTGCTTTTGAAGTAAGGCCCATGAGTTGTATCCATTTCTCAAAATCTTTTGCCGTCCACTGCGAAGCTTGCGGCTGTGCAAATTGAATATCATCTTCAGAAGATGGTTCTTCTTCGGTGATATCTGCCCATCTTCGAGGTTGGGCAATTGAAATTGGTTTGGCCGGAATCGGCTGTGATGTGACAACTATTGGGATGCCTTTCATGGCATAGTCTGCAGGCGATCTACATTTTGGCTGGCTTGGTCCAGCTTCTGTTGTTTGCTGTTGTCTGTTGTTGTTGAACAATTGTTGAAATTGATGTATCTTTAGGCTGTTGTGTGACAGCCTGTTGTTGTTGCTTCTCCTCCGAGGCTGGGAAGGCTAACCGGCGGGGATTTAGTTTTTTAGGCATGTTATCTGCCTTGAAGGAATTCACAGATTAGAAAATTCGATATGGAATTTGAGCTTCCCTTTATGTATTCAATGTCAAAATAAAAAATTGATAAAATAGCTTACCATCTGGCGAAAATATGTTTAGAAGCAATATTTTGCACATCTTTCTGTTGAACAGATTTAGCTGCTTTACAGTCAATGCGAAGCAAAAATTTTTGGTTTAATAAATCTGATTGAAATTTTGATATGCATAAAACAATAGCCAAATTTTTTTTCTTAATTGTAGGATAATTCTATTAAGAATTATTCCAATGTTTAGAAGTATAAGCAATGATACTTTCTTTATTATTACTATGTTGTTTCAAAATTTCACCGTACACTAAATCTGATGCATCTGCTTTTACTATTTTAAAAGCAGATGGATCGGGGAGACTCAGGAAAGGGAAATTCTTGACTTTCAACTTAAGTTGTTTGATCGCGTTGGTTTGGGCATCTGTCTAAGGAACTGGAGGATTTTTCAACCTATCATGGAGGGGTTTAAGCAAAATGCTTAATCCTGGAATAAAATAAAAAATGTAGTTGACACAACCAAGGAATCATTGAAGCTGCATTTTGACCAGAATTTGATCTGGAAATTTGTCAGCAAACTGGAGGGATCGCTGGATAGGAGTAATAGTCCCTTGTTGGATGTTATAGCCTAGGAACCAGATATTTTTCTGGAATAAGCTATACTTAGTCGCAGACAGAGCTAAACCATTTTCTTTAGTAGTGTTAAAGAAAATGCCTAGATGTTTGAAATGTTGCTTGATGCTTGTCGAGAAAACTAAGACATTGTCGATATAAGTTATAACAAAACTGGAATATGGATTAAAGATATCATTCATTATTTTCTGGAATTCAGAAAAGGCGTTCCTTAATCCGAATGGCATTACATTCCACTCATACTATCCGAAAGGGACTGTAAAAGCAGTCTTGTACCTGTCTTTTGGGTCGATTTGTACTTTCCAAAATTCAGATTTTAAATTGAACTTAGAGAAAATTATGGCAGCATGTACTCTTTGTAATAAGTCCTTCTTGTTAGGAATAGGATATCTAATCCATCTAAGTGCTGCATTAAGAGGTTTGTAATTGATAACCAAGCGAGGGACTCCACGCTCGATTTCGAAGTTTTTGGTGACATAAAATGCCGCACAACTCCAGGGAGATTTTGAAGGAGAAATAATCTTTTTGCCTAAGAGATCATTGATCTTTTTTTGACAATGCATTGTAAGCTCGTGATTCATTTGAATGGGTCGAGCTTTGGTTGGAATATTTTTCTCATCAAAGTCAGGCTCGTAAGGAAGCCCAACAACGTGCCTTTTTCGTTTCCAAAACGCCATAGGCAGATCGGAACAAAGATCCTTTTGAATTCTAGCTTCTAAATTTTTTATTTTAGAAGAGAATACAGAGTCAGTCAATTGTTTCTGTATTCTTTGAAAAGAAACTTCTTCTTTTAAGAACATAATTTGCTTTTCTTTATTTTGTAAAGAATGAATGTTTTCATAAGCTGGAGGTTTATGGAAAGGAAGTAGAACGTCGCTTGTGGGATAATCCACTTGAATGCCTTTGTTTGTAACTAGGTATGGTTTGCAAAGTTGGATGAAAGGAACACCTAGGATTGCTGCATTGCAAAGGTCTTTTGCTAGTAAAAATAGAAGGAAGCTTGTAAGTGATTTTAAGTTTTTCTCCATTGGCGGCCCTTAGGCGTTCTATGGTTTTTACGAAAAATTTAGTAGGAATGACACCTTCTTGGATACAACTTTTGTCTGCACCAGTGTTAAATAAAGTTATGCAGTCCAAACAGAGGACTCACCGATGATGAGAGTGATCCTAACATGATACTTCTGAATCCTAATCGAGGAGAGGTGTCCTAAGAAGGATTTTGTTTCATCATCATCTTGGTAAGAGGTTGCAACAACCTGTACAACCTCTTTGAGCTTTTGTGGCTTATTAGATAATTATTGAAGGACAAGTCTATCTAGTTCTTGTTTGGCTTTTATTTCTCTGATCTCTTCCTTTAGGTGTGCTATCTCAAATTGAAGGTCTGAAATGGTCACTTTTGATACCTTAGGGCTATCAGAGGGAAATCTCTTAAGAATATCAGTAATATTGTAGGTATTGGCTACCTGGGGGTGATTTTGAAAAGTTGAAGACGAGGATGTTAAAGGCTTAGTAAGGACTGTCTTAAGTTTTCCTAAATATTCCCTTTTAAGTTCAGGATCTTGAAGATCACCAATCACTTCAAGAAGAAGATCTTGTTCTTTCGTGAGAACATTAATCTGAGGGAGGTCGTCCTGGTCAGACCCTCACCGGACATTTCATTATCTGTAATATCTGAAGAATCGCTTAATTCAACAAGTAATTTCTCTATTTTGTTTAGAGTGGGTTCGTCAAGTTGTAGGCTTTTGATTTTCTGGGAGACTTTGCAAAACTTGGCGATATGGCCTGGCTTTCCACACTTGAAACATTTTTCAGGGGAAGTAGAAGTTTTTCCGTCTTTTGAAAAGATCTAAAAGACTTATACTTTGTATAGGAAGGTTTCCTTTTCCTATTGAAATTGTATTTTCTAATTTGGACTAATCGGTTTAGGATTCGTCTTCCTATGAGGTTTGCTACCGCACGAAAGAAGACCGAATTGTTCGCAGAAACTTCCTCAGTCTCTACGACTTTGTGCCCTATCCTTGGCAAGTTGCCTAAGCATCTTATCTTGCCTGCAGATTTTGAGAGCAACTTGTTGAATATGGCTAACTATCTGGCCGTAGGTGATTTGATCATACGAAACAATATCACCGGAATATTGATTCTGAAATTCTTCCTTGACTAAATCTCTAAGGGACTTAGGCAAGCCATCTAGGAATTTTTCTTTCCAATAAGGAAGGTTCCCATCTGGTCTTTCATAGATTTTGGTGAGGAAGAAATCCTTATACCACCTAAAGTCTGAAAGAGTTTTACACTTAAGGTTGTTAAATATTCAAAGGATTTTTCTCTAAAAATACTTGAACAACCTACAAATATTTTGATGATTGTGTAAATCAACATGTTGATAGAATCAGGAATTGTGTCTCCATCCTTTAGGATTGGTTGTCCTAACTCATCTGATTTAACGGCTTGGAAAATTTGTTATTTTTCCTCGTCGCTTAAATGGGTATCCCACCATCACTTAAGCTGGCATGTAAAACCAGCGACTAAGACATGAGTAGTACTTTGGTCGGAACAGTTGTGGGAGGTTTTGTAAGCAGTTGCTACCATGGTCATCTGCTGTAATTTAGCAAGAATATTATATTCGGAACATCCATCGATATTCCACTCATAGATATTATGAGCATTACAATTATTCTTTATGGTATTGGGTCTTTCTTCTAAGACTACATCTGGATGTGTAGCTCTAGGATAATAGAGTTTTTGAGGCTTTCGCCAGTTGGAAAATTCTGACTTAAGGTGCTAATTCTGGAGGAGGTTTGTCCTCTAAAGAAATTTGTAAAAATTGCTCAGATTCGTTATCGGAGTCTGTTTCTCCTAAAGCTCCTACGAACCTAGAAGATATTTCTTCAGACTGTCGAACTGGAGTGTCCTTGACTGTTAGGGATTTCTCTATTTCCGCGATTCTCTGTTGAAGTTCAGAGAGTTTTAGAGAATCCGCAGAATGATGCATAACAAATTCTCTAGTATAAGTTCTAGGGATCTCGTATGGCTTGAATAAAGGAGTCGTAGGGGTAGAAGGTCCTACTGTTGCTTTCTTCAACGAAGTTGAATTTGAATTCGAAACTAAGCATTCTCCAAGAGTCTGCAAATAGTTTTTTGTATAATTATTTTGTCCAAAAATATTTTTAATATCTTTGCCAGTGATCGGCTTAGTGTCAGATCTCTTTTTGAAAGGTGAGGCTGTAACAGACCTGCTAGCAAAGTTTGTTGAAAACCCTTATGACGGAGGAAGTTCGAAAATAACTTCCTCGCCAGTATTGCTTTTCCATACTTTTGAAACATTAATTGAATTTAAAAATGGGAAATCTATTTGATTATAGTTCACATAAATTTCAAACCATTCGAAGAAATTGATTAGTTGTTTAATAACGTTTAGGCTGTCATAGAAAATTAATTGGATTTCTTTCTTTCTTCTCCTTTATACTTATTTAAAAACCAAGTTCTTTTAAAAAGATTTTCAGGAGAATAAAATTCTTTTTGGAGACCTTTTTTGTCATCTCCAAAGCACCAACGATGTTGTCATCTCTTAATTCGGCACCTAGTGACGTATAGGTAGGAGAACCTGCTCGATTGTAGGTAGTGTCTGCAGTGGAAACCGTTCCTGATTTTTCTACCTTATACCTAGCTTGTGGAACTCTAGATTCGAAGTCTACTCTCTCGATTCTAGTAGGATGTGAAGACACTAAATGTCTAGCAGAATGAATCGGTGGAATTTCAGACTGCGAAGAGGCAGAGGAACTTACTCTTTGGCTAAGGGACCTCTGAAAGGAAACTAGCACAGATCCGGAAGGGAGTTGTTGGATCTGGGAAACCGTCGTGTCTTGTGATTTTTTTGCTGGAGTGGCATCCTGCAGAAGCCAGTTTTCCGGGAGAGAAACCTAATTCCAAGATATTGGTCTTGGAATAGACATATGAGACCTTTGCAGATCTGTCTGAAAGAGAACTGTTTCACCTTTGTGAGTAGTTCTCATAGCTCCAGTGTTAAAGTCATAACTCATTGTCTTATATTTGATTCTGTAAATAATTGCTACTGGAAGAGAGCCAGCCTTAGTCTTATAATTAGAAGTCTTAACATTTAGAGTCAAGGTATCTAAAATGTTTCTATCCTTAAGGGAGACTGTGAAGTTAGGGAAACAGTAGAAATAAATTGGACCATTGCAAAGACTGGTTTCTACCATTCCTAATAATGAATCATTGAACTCTAGAAATCTAGAATCTCTAAGACAGAGCAGGAGTGATGTGTCCAATCCTTCTCTGGATAAAGGCTTAGCGGCTATTTGTACTAAACCAAAATAGATGTAATTATATTTCTTCCTATATTTTTTAATAGATTTGATATTGAGAAGTTTGATTTCCTCATGGTTTGATTCCAGAAGAATAGTCTGCTCAATGGTAGACATGTGATAATCACTTGTCAAGCTCCATTTTTTAGATTTGTAAATTGTTGACTAGGGATGTTTGGGGATTTTTCAGTCGTCAATTGATTGCTGCAAATCAGAGAAACTAATCTCTTCTTTGAGCTTAAAATTGGAAGAAGATGAGGAGGAGGATGAACTTGTAGATCTAGACGAGAGGGAGTGGAAGTATGATATAGCAATAATTTAAATTGCTTCCTATTCTCGGCTCGAGAGACCAAGTGGTTTCATAAAGAAGTTATTCAAGTTCTTAACTCTACTGTATGTGGAAGGGTCAGTTCTGGCATAAAACTTCATAGATCTATAAATTATATGATCTTGTAGGAGATTTGTTCAGATCTTATCTTACTATTGTGTTTAGGATTAGATGTAGAGGGTAGATCTATAAGTATACTAATTCTTTTGCTCAAAAGGGCTAATCTTTATGATTGTTTTACGAAGAATTACTTCTGGATGATCCAAAGGTTTTACAACCATCTGCAAGCCTACCGGGTACATTTACAGGCATCAACTCGCCATAATCCCTGGGAACCACGCATACAGTGCAGATCCAAAAGGATCCCAGTGCCATCTTCAAAGATTCTTCGTATTACAAGCATATGTTTAACCATTTTATAGAAAAGAAAGTAGATCTACAGATCTATTATCAGATCTAACATCCTTGCACTATAACAAGATAAAGTAAGAACAACTCTCAAAGAACAACTCTCAAACTTAACCATAAATAAAGAGATCCGTGAGTTTGAAACTAGATCTGGCAGTACCACATAACAGTATGTTAAAAACAAAAATCACATCCTTACTTTCCCACTAGCTCTGATACCAGACAAAGGCATTCATGTGGATTATCCCACAAGCAAATTCATTTTTATGCAATTTTACGTGTTTATAAATTTACTGTAATTATATTATTTTATAAAATATTAAAAAGTAAATACTTATGGGGCTTACGCCCTGTACCCCTCGGAGCTTATGCCTCGCTGAGATATATATAAAACGTTTCGTCTTACGCCCACGCCTTTTAAAATACTGTTAGTAATAAATTAGTGAAGGATTAAATTATTTACGATGAATAAATCTTGCAACATGCATAAGAATACATAGAGGGTTCAGTCATGAGGAACATCCCACTATGGCTTCTCTTCTGACAGCTTAGGCAGTAACTCGTACAATGAAGAGTCTCTTAATATAACCTATAAAACCGTAGATTGTAAGAGGATATAATCTAATGTTGAAAGGGGCACATTAATCTTTTCAAGGTTTCAATTAAAAATTATACCAAACGAAAGCAACCTTAGCTGGGGTAGATTGTTTCAACATCTGCCTGGTTCAAGATAACGTTTACTTCTACGTAGACGGCAAACTACAACAATCATATTCTTGATGGATAAATAGAAAGCTCTCTGCCACTAGGGATACAGTGGGTTGAGTAAGATTTATTCACCTTTAATTAAAGATCTCGAATTCGAATCTTAAAAATAAATTAAAAAAATGTATGATATGATTAGTGAACGGTTCCCTTAAGACCATATACGTGATGCGAATTTAAATTAGTCAGGTCAGTAAGTTCAATACCAGATACTTTTAAAAAAATGATAAATATATACCTCTTGTACTTTACATGCAACAATTCAACAATATAAGGACTAATTCAAAAATAAAAGAGGTAAAAGAGGAGAAAGAAACATCCGGTGCAATCTAAATTACAAGGACTAATTCAAAAATAAAAGAGAAGAAAGAAACTCCCGATGCAATCCAAGTTAAAAGTTGATCATCATAGTTATTTTTAAATAAAATAATTATTATATATCAAATTATATATTAATAATGGAAGCTTCGGATAAGACTATATAAGAGAGCATTGAATTTAACGATGGGCTATGGTGGATGAGAGGCTTTAATTTGATAGAAAATGGAGTTTGAGTTACCTCAGTATGACTTTAATGAAAAGCCTCATTCTTCATCAAAGTTGCCATTTGTTACTCTTGCAGCAAGGATCATAACCATAGCTTGTGTTGTGGTCTCAGTTGTTGTGTTGAAGAGTGATAAAGTTACTTTAGATAACGGAGCCAAACTTGAGTACGATTATTTCCCCTCGTACAGGTAATTATTACTAATCTTAATTAATTTTTAGACCCACATATTCTGATCAAACTACCCACTTAAAGGCCGAAGTCTATCTTGAATTTTAAATGAGTGCATGCACATACTATGCTAATTAATAATTAGCGTAGTCTAGCAATTACATAATGATCATTTCCAAATACACATACGTATTTGCGATGATTAAAGTATTTCTTTTGTCACAATTCGCAAGTGATTTATCATTTGGAATAAAAACTTAAGTTCTTAAAAATAAAGCCCAAACATTTTTTATAAGCATTTGAAGGGGAAAGAAATGTAAATAATGCTGATGATGGGAACAATAACAACTAGAAGAATCTTATTCGTTGTTTTCTTCTTGCATAGGTACATGCTTGGTGTAATGGTAGCAGGAATTATCTACAACACATTGCATATTCCCTTCGCAGCCTATTACCTGATCGGAAAGCAACGTCTAATAGGACATCACAGCTTTCGCCAGTTTGAATTTTATGGTGACAAGGTTAACAAAGATATATTTTGCCTTTCTAACTTTCTTTGAGTATTGAGAACCATATATGTTAACAGTTATTTAATTTTTTTATTTTGAATTTATGTAAGATAATTATAAGTAGATTTTTATGATAAATATTAATTAGTTATCTATAAAAATAATAGGAGTAACTAACCTTTGATAACATGCCAAATGGATATGTTGGTGTAAAATATATTGACACTTTCAAGTCTAACTTTGGTCAATTTTATAGGCACCAAAATAAAAGGTAAAACAATATTTCTAAAACATATTTCGATAACGAGATTAATTGATGTCATGGTTATACATATGCAGATTACATTGGCATCAGGGGCCGACTCCAACCTTACGTGGAGTAAAGCGTGTGCGGCCTTCAAATTTAGGGGTTCATTTTTTTCAAAATAATAAGTTTATAGGTATTTAGATATATAAACAAAAGAATAATTTGACTTACTTAAAAATATGTAGATGAATAGTTTTTATAACTTTTAGTTTTTTATTTTTTACTCCATTAAAAAATTTTGCTCTCTCTTTCTAAATTTATTCAAGTCAATCTTTCTTTTTTTTCAATCTCTTCATATTTCAGAAAACCCTACATATTTTTTGTGTTTCTCTTTGATATTCTTATTCACTTCTTTGTTTCTCTTTGATATTCTTACTCACTTTTTTCTCCAAGATTTTATTACTCACCTTCTTTCTCCAAGATTTCACTAGTTCAAGTGTTCAGCAATACTTTTAAGCTTCCAATAGTTCTGTACTTCTATTACTTTATAAAATCTTATCTATGATCAACAATATCTCAAGAAAGAATAGATAGATTGGCTATATTATCAATCGAACAAGAATTATTAGAGAAAATCGGTTACAAAAAAAATTGTTAACAACTTTATATCTCAAAAAATTAAAAAAATAGGCCTAAAAATAATATATCTTATAATTTTCTTTTCAAAATTTAAGCTCCATGTTAAATTTTGACTTTAGGCTCCGTGTGTGCTTGAGCCGCCTGGCATACTAGCAACAGTAGCTGGAGCAGCACTAGGTGCAACAGTGGATTTGCAAGAAGTTGTTTATACAGATAATAACTCAAAGATCCATGACTTATTGGGACTGATGCATTTCTTGTAGCTGCTTTTGTGAGCTCTGGAATTTCTTTCTGTCCTATCATCTCTGAGTCTTCACAAGAGTGATTGACCAAGATTAAACCAAGAAGATGCTTGCTAAAATGATATATAAAAGTGGTCCTTTATGTTTTGGAGTTAGTTTAAATATTCTCTTAAATATATTCTTGTGAAGTTTTTGTCCTTGAATCAGTGCATTTCTTTAGCAGAATTTACTTTCGGCAATCTGTAGAAAGCTTGGCAAGGGCCTTATTTTTTCCAGCGTAAATATAATAATTAATTAAGCATATGATGTTCTATTTTACATTAAACACTAGTTGGTTTTTTCTAGCAACAAGTTTGGCCGAGACACCATTTTGTCAAGATCGGGAAATCGGATAGTGGAAAATTTAGCCAAATAACGTTATAATGACAATAACAAAGACAATGCAAGTTCATAATAACGGCAATTAAAGAAGATAAAGAAGACACAAATTAACGTGGTTCGGTCAAGGTGACCTACGTCCACAAGCGGAGAGGAGCAAATTTACTATACCAACAATAATACAAAAGAGAGTACAGAATTAGAGTAAATACTCTAATTAATCCCAAATATCTCAAGAGAATAACCTCAAAAGATCAGTCCAAAGAAAGCGCAGTGTTTCCCAACACTCACTCTCTTACAAAATACTCTATAATGAAATAAAGGAGGAGAAAGAAAGACAAGAGTGAAAAGCTCTTGAATTGGTGTGTTCTCAAATGAGGAGAAGCTCCTCTATTTATAGCAAGAAATCCTTGACCTAATAGTGGATAGTCATGACAAATGTCATGAAAACTTGGTCCACAAATTGTGTTATAGTGGATATTATGTCATGGCAAATGTCATGAAATTTTAATCCACAAATTTTGTTATAGTGGATGTTATGTCATGGCAAATGTCATGAAGACTTGACCCCCACTTGAAAATAAGCCAAATTAATGGTCATATTACAAATCTCCACCTTGGCCTAATTTTGACTTATATATAGTACATTTCCTCCACCTTCTCCGCAACAACCCCAATGGGCAAAATCATTCTTCATAAATGCTAATCAAGTTCAGGCAAAGCTTGAACTTGGACACCGGAAGAGGTTTTGTGAACATGTCAGCAGGATTTTCTCTAGTGCTAATCTTCTGAACAGAGACTTTTCCTTCAGCAATGGTTTCTCGGATGAAATGATACTTTATATCAATGTGCTTCGTCCTCTCATGATACATCTAATCTTTAGTCAAGTGAATGGCACTTTGACTGTCACAGAAAATGGTAATACCACCTTGGTGTGAATTGAGTTCCGCAAATAGACCCTTCAATCATAAAGCTTCTTTGATCTCCTCGGTCACTGCCATATATTCTGCTTCGGTAGTAGATAAAGCTACTACATGTTGTAATGTAGCTTTCCAACTAATAGCGCAACCACCAATGCAAAATACATAGCCTGTCAGTGTTCTTCTTTTGTCAAGATCACCTGCATAATCTGAGTCTACAAAACCAACCAAAGTGTTAGTATTTCTCCCAAACTCCAAACATGTATTTGAAGTACCTCGCAAGTATCTGAGAATTTATTTCACAACCTGCTAATGTGCTTTACCAAGACAAGCCATGTACCGGCTTACCACGCTCACTGCTTGTGAAATGTCTGGACGTGTACAAACTATTGCATACATAATACTGCCAACCGCACTGGAATATAGAACATGTGCCATGTACCTCTCTTCTTCCTCTGACTGTGGGAACTGAGCAACTGATAACTTAAAATGAGCAGCAAGAGGGGTACCAACTGGTTTAACATCTTTCATGCCAAACCTCTCCAAGACTTTCTCCAAATACTTCTTCTGGGTCAGGAATAGCATGTTGGCTTTCCGATCTCTTTTGATCTCCATGCAAAGGATTTTCTTAGCTACTCCCAAATCTTTCATCTCAAATTCACTTTTCAGCTGACTTTTCAAATTGTGAATTTCTGTTAAATCCTTAACAGCAATGAGCATGTCATCAACATAAAGTAATAAGTACACAAATAAACCATCATTTAACTTCCGGAAGTAAACGCAACTATCATACATGATCCTCGAATAACCATGACTCAACATAAAGGAATCAAACCTTTTGCACCATTGTCTTGGAGACTGCTTTAATCCGTACAAGGATTTCTTCAACAAGCAAACATGATCTTCTTTTTCTTCAATTTCAAATCCTTCAGGTTGATGCATGTATATTTGTTCCTCAAGTTTTCCATATAAGAAAGCTCTCTTAACATCAAGTTGCTCTAATTACAAATTATACATGGCAACTAAGGCAAGTAAGACACAAATAGAGCTATGTTTAACAACAGGTGAGAAAATATCATTAAAATCAACTCCTTGTACCTGACTATAGCCCTTTGCAACTAATCGTCCCTAATACCTCGCATCTTCAACCCCTAGAATGCCATCCTTTTTCTTAAAGACCCATTTGCAACCAACAATTCTTTTTTCTAATGGCAGCTTCACAAGAGACCAAGTACCATTCTTGTGGAGAGACTCAATTTCTTCATTCATTGAAATCAGCCACTTGGCTGAGTCAGCACCAGAAACTGCTTCTGAATATTTTGATGGTTCTCCAATTTATTTAGTTTCTTGTGCAACTGAAAAAGCAAATGCAACATAATCTCCAAACCTTAATGGTCGTTACCTTCTTTTCTTGGTCTATATTTGGCTATAGAATACTCCTCTTCTTTTAGTTCAACTTCAGGAGTCTCAACTTCAGGAATTTCAGTTTCTGGCTCAACTTCAGGAATTTCAGCTTCTGACTTAACTTCAAGAGTTTCAATTGTATTTTACTCCAAAGTTGAGGAGCTTGGCTCAGAAGGAATGTCAATCTCAACCTCCACCTGTTTCTGTGTATTCTTTCCTTTATCTGTATTACAAGAACTAGAAGACTCTTTTCTAGAATGTAACATAGAGGGTTCATCAAAGATTATATCTCTGCTAATTATAAATTTTGGTGCCATGGGATCGGGATACCATAGTCCGTATCCTTTCACTCCAGATGCATACCCTCGGAAAATATACTTTTTAGCCCTTGGCTCTAATTTTCCATCATTTACATGCATGTATGTAGGACAACCTAATATCTTTAAATCAGAATAATTAGCAGGAGTACCTGACCACATTTCCTCTAGAGTCTTAAAGTTCAAAGGTGCAGAAGGAGCTCGGTTGACAATGTAACAAGCTGTAAAGATAGCTTCTGCCCAAAAGGCGTTTGTCAACCCAGCATTTAAAATCATGCAACGAGCACTTTCCAAAAGAGTTCTATTCATCTTTTTTGCCACACCATTTTGCTGAGGTGTCATTCTCACTTTACGATGTCGAGCAATTCCTTCATTCTTGCAAAATTCATTGAATTCATCATTACAAAATTCCAGGCCATTATTTGTTCTAAGCCACTTAACATGTTTTCCTGTTTACTTCTCAATCAAAGCTTTCCATTGTTTGAAATTTAAGAAAACATCACTTTTATTTTTCAGGAAATAAAACCAAACTTTTCTTGAATAATCATCAATAGAAGTTAACATATACCTGGCTCCACCTTTTGATGGGGTACGCGAAGGATCCCAAAGATCTGAATGAATGTAATCCAAAGTGCCTTTTGTTCTATGAATCACTGGAGATTTGAAGCTGACTCTTTTTTGCTTTCCGAACACTCAATGTTCACAGAACTCCATATTTCCGATACTTTGGCCACATAAGAGACCTCTTTTGCTGAGGACGGAAAGACCCTTTTCACTTATATGCCCCAATCACATATGCCACAATTTGGTGATGTCAGAATTTGATTTATCTGATGTTGAAACTGCAGCATCCCCTGTAACAGTAGATCCCAATAGAGTATACAAAGTACCAGATCTGCGTGCTTTTATGATCACCAGAGCACTATGAGAAACTTTCAAAACTCCACCTTCACCTATGTACTTGCACTCAAGAGATTCTAGAGTGCCCAAAGAGATGAGAGTTTTCTTCAAGTTAGGAACATGTCTAACATCAGCGAGAGTTCTCACCACACCATCGTACATTTTGATTCGGACTGTACCTTTTTCAATAACTTTCCAGGCAACATTGTTGCCCTTCAAGACAACTCCACCTCCAATAAATTCAAATGTGGTAAATAAATCCCGATTGGGACACATGTAATAAGAACAACCGAATCTAAAATTCACTCATTTCTTGATTTCAAACTATTATTAGTTGCTAAAAAATAGTTCCCTCAGTCTCATCAGCAGCTACACTTGCTTCGGCAGTGTTAGTGTGACGACCCGGTAAATCGTCTCATGGGTTACTACTCCGTCTTCTCCAATATCTGTATCATTATGCCTTGTTATCAGTGTTTTAGGTAATTTAATTGAGTAAGTTGCATTCGGAGTGAAATCGGTAAAAAATGAGACACTTAGTCTCTTTCAAGGAGGCTTAAGTTGTAAAAGTCAATTGTATGTTGACTTATGAGTTAGAGGGCTCGGATGTGAATTTCGATGATTCGGTTAGTTTCGGAAGAGGATTTATGACTTAGGAGTGTGATCGGAATTAGTTTTGGAGGTTCCGTGTAGAATTAGGCTTGAATTGGTGAAGTTAGAATTTTGGCGATTTCCGGTTGATAGGCGAGATTTTGATCCGAGGGTCGGAATGGAATTCCGAAAGCTGCCGTAGCTTCGATATGTAATTTATGACTTGTGCGCAAAATTTCAAGTCATTCGGACGTGGTTTGGTCGGGTTTATATCGAAAGAGCGATTTAGAAGATTTTGAAATCCTTAGGCTTGAATCCGATGCGAATTTGATGATACGGTGTTGATTTGACCGTTCCGAAGGTTGAAATAAGTTTGAATAATGTTATGGGACATATTGGCGTGTTTGGTTGAAGTCCCGAGGGCCTCGAATGGATTTTGGATGGTTGATGGGGTTTAACTTTGGCATTTCAAGAATGTGTCGATGTCGTATCTTCAAGAATAAGTGGTATAATATTATGCAAATGGACTCCAAATTCAGTTTTAATTGAAGCATTAGATCCGTATCAAAATTTTGGAGTCATAGCAAAAAGAATTGTCCAATTCGGACATCGTATGAGAAAGTTATGCCTATTTTCGTGTCAAGGAAAAAATCTACAGAAACGTCAAATCTGCGATCGCAGATTGACCGCAGATTGCCGCAAATCAGCAATGCGAACCGCATTTTTGACACAGAAATCGCAAACTGAGATAGAACTTGGGGCGAGGTTTGCGACCAAAGATGCGACTCGCAAAGGTGAAATGCGAACCGCATTTTTGACATAGAAAATCGCATTTTTGACCTGACAGGGGTGTTTTAACCCGATTTTTTATGCTTTTTAAGTAGAACTCAGTGCTCATTTTGCCCTACAAGACACATATTCGTTACCCACGAAGAGGAACACCTCCAAACACCATAGAATCACTACAAATCAACTTCAAGACCATATCCAAAGGAGATTATCTCGTGTAAATTCTTAAAGAAGGGGGTTTGACCATTCTAAACACATTTGGAGCTAGAGAGCTTGGATTGAATCAAGTTTTGAAGCAATTCTTGGAGGGTTTCCAAGAGAAACATCGGGGTAAGTATTCCTAACTCAATTTTGGAGGAATTACCTCAGTTTATCACTATTTTTAGCAATTAATTGGTGATTTAAATTGGAAAAATTGTGGAAAACCCTAAGGCTTAGGTGTGAGGGTTGGAGGTCGATCTGGTGTCGGAATTCGACAAGTTTTATATGGTTGAACTCGTGAGGAGATAAGGAACCCGTTGAAGTGATAATTTTTGAATTTTGAGAAGTGGGCCCGGGGCTCGGGTTTTCTAATTTCGGGATTTCTTGGTGTTTTTCGATTCGTTTTGCTTGGGCTTTGTTCCCACAACATATTGTGATGTAATTGCTCTGAATTTGGACAGATTCGACGCACGTGGAGGCCAATTCAAAGGGCAAGGGCGTCGCGGGCTAAGGATTTAGCCGGTTTGAGGTGAGTAATGCTTGTAAATGATATCCTGAGAGTCTGAAACCCCAGATTTGCACAGCGTAGTGCTATGTTCTGTCGTTTACTACTGGGTATTTTAACTTGGTCCATCCCGAATGCTGATTTTACTACGTAATTGATTGAAACTCATTAATATCATCATATTTGGGCATCTCGCTGATTATGTGAACCCTTCAGGGGTATTTGCCATTGTTTACTAAATCATACTTGGGCATCTCGCCGGTTATGTGGACCCTTCAGGGGTATTATTTGGCATCTCGCCGGTTATGTGGACCCTTCAGGGGTATTGTTGCTGCATTGATTCATTTCATAAACTCAGTTTTGAAACTTAAATGATATTTTCAAATGATTTAAATGGATCGGATGGCACGCCGCCACGAGATGTAATGTGCATGGATCGGGTGACACGCCGTCACGAGATATTGCGCTACTGAACCCCTCACAGTAAGCGCCGGGTACCCAGGGAACGGGTGGCACGCCGCCACGATAGTCATGACTTGTATTGCATTGCATTCACATTGCATTTTTGGTTGTGTTGGTGTTGTCTCCATTTACTTCGCGTTATCTATTTGAGATGTTACATGTTTTGCTGTTCCATCGTGGATTGCTTTATGACTTATGTGTTTCTTACTTTCAGTCATTATTTATATGTATTAGTCACTGAGTTGGAAGTACTCACATTACTCCCTGCACCATGTGTGCAGATTCAGGCGTTATCGGTTCCGCCCCGAGGTACTGGCTACTACTATTGTCAGGGTGGTGATTCAGAGATTACGAGGTAGCTGTTGGCGTTCGCAGCCCGTATCTCATTTATTTTGTTGCTTTCACTTTCTTCAAACAATTGTGCCAAAGATATTGTAATAGTTATTTTATTATTAGGATTTCATTAGTGGCTCATGCCTTTGTAACACCCCGATCTGAGGGCTGTAGTCGGGATGGCTTACTATATTTTTCCGCAATTTACTGTTATTAAACCCTACTTATATTATTTTGTATTATTTAACTGTTAAAAAGATGTTAGTTTGGATTGGCTGGCCTTGTCTTAATGAGAGGCGCCATCAAGACCGGGTTGGGATTTTGGGTCGTGACAGAGTTGGTATCAGAGCTTAGGTTACATAGGTCTCACGAGTCATGAGCGGGTTTAGTAGAGTCTTACGGATCGGTACGGAGACGTCTGTACTTATCTTCGAGAGGCTGCAGAACCTTTTTAGGAAAATTTCATATTCTTGAAATTCTTGTCGTGCGAACTTGTTGATCCGAGTACTAAAACTTCTGCTATCCTGTTCTCTCACAGATGGTGAGGCCACGAACTACTGGACGAGGTGGACGACCACCAATACCAACCACTGAGGCCACCAGTGGCCGTGGACGCGGTCGTCGTCGTGGTAGAGGCAGAGCAGCGAGGGCAGCATCTGTCGATCCGCCAGCTGCCCCAGCTCAGGAACAGGCTCCAGCAGCACCAGTTCAGGCACCAGCTGTGCCTATCGCTATTCCAGGTCTTCAGGAGACCTTGGCTCAGATACTATCTGTTTGCACTGGCCTGGCTCAGGCGGTTTCAGCCGCCACTACTTCACAGGCCAGGGGAGGCAATCAGACTCCAGTTGCCCGTACGCTTGAGCAGGTAGTGCAGGACTTCAGATGCCGGGGGCACCTCCAGCCCAGCCAGCTGCACCAGCTCAGGAATTCATAATACCAGTTATGCCAGATGATGAGCCTCCATCATTCAGTGGTGCTGAGGGCGAGGATGCCCAAGGTTTTCTTGACAAGTGTCAGCGAATGCTCCGGACAGCCGGGATTCTTGAGTCTAGTGGTGTGGCATTTACCACATTTCAATTCACGGGAGCCGCCTTTAATTGGTAGGAAGCGTATGAGAGGCGTAGGCCCGGTTGATGCAACGCCCCTTACTTGGCAGTAGTTCTCCGTTCTTTTCTTAGAAAAGTATGTGCCGCAGTCCCGCAGAGAGGAGTTGCGTAGACAGTTTGAATGGCTGCTACAGGGGGATGTGACTGTGTCACAATACGAGTCAAGATTTTCTGAGTTGGCTCGACATGCTGTCTGGATGGTTCCGACTGATCGTGAAAGGATTAGGAGGTTTGTGGATGGCCTTAACTATAATCTCCGTATTTTTATGACCAGGGAGAGAGTATTGGGTGCTACTTTTGAGGAAGTGGTTGATATAGCTCGCGAGATTGAAACGGTTCGCCGTCAGGGGCGAGAGGAGAGGGAGTCTAAGAGGCTTCGAGGATCGGGTAATTACAGTGGTGCTCCTTTGAGAGGCCAGCTTCAGCAAGGTAGAGACCGTTCATTCAGGCCTGCTCAGTCAGTAAGCCCA
>MCJB01052762.1:0-22454 GCA_002018475.1 Nicotiana obtusifolia | reverse complement strand
TATATATATATATATATATATATATATATATATATATATATATATATATATATATATATATATTCTATTATTTTTGTTGAAGGTTAAGTAATCTTTCTAGAAAGAAGTATAAAGAGATGCAAAATATACATCACTATTTTGAACACTCCAAAATTGATGATAAATTAACAAAGTAAAGATAAAGCAAAGAAACAAATAGAGTAAAGATATAATAACAGAAGAAATCAGTTGAGTCTCAGACCTCAAATACGAATGTAATCTATAAGCAATACATAAAAAGGAACTATAGAATTTTCCTGTAAAACTAAGTGATGAACTCATCAGGCTAGCACTACAATTCAGAGATACAAATATGTGTAAACAATAAATTGCATCAAGATAATAAAATCAAGACCAATAATATATTGCAATAATCGTAGTATTTGATTTCAAGTAATTTGAGTGTGACAATTTCTATGATTCCTCTGATTCTACTTTTCCAATATAAATTTAAGGGCCTTTGAGCTTGATCTTGAATTTGAATTTGAATTTGAATTTGATTTATCTGTCACGATCACTTTAATTGTTGCCACAAATTGTATCACGAACAAGTAGCCTTGATCTTGAACACCTTGTAATTAATTTGACTTCGTTCTTGATCTTGAATACTTGAAATTTGTGTTGAAGTGCTTGAATACTTGAACACTTGCAGTTTGCACATAATTGTGGCCTTTGATCCACGAGCTCCCTTGGTGTCTTCTTGTTATAACTTCTATTTTTTTCCCTAAGTTATGAACACCCCTATTTATAGTTGTAGAAGGGAAGAGTTATGATGAGAACAAACTCTTTCCGACCAATCAGATTGAAGCGTGACAAGGCTGCATTTGATTGGCCAGAACATGTCACTTGCACATGTTGTACGATTTCATTGGCCTTTTAATTTGACTTGGCAAGCCTTGTTATTTTGACACGTGGCATGATCCTATTGGCTTTTCCGTTTGACTTATCGTGCCACGTCATTTTACATGTGGCACCAAACTAGGCCTCTAGGAAGATGATATCTTGAGCCTAATGAGGTGGGCTCATCATTTGTAGCCCAATTAAATGGGCTAGCCCAACAATATTAGACTTTAACAATTAATTTAATTATATTAGCCCATAATATTTATTTGGACTAATATATTTAAAATATAGTCCACATTATTTTATCGAATTAAATTCGCCAAAATTTAACTAATTACAAATGCCCCTTACACTTCATTTGATTGATTTCTTGTAAAAGCTAAGTTGATCACCTCACGTGTAGTTGTAACCTAAGAAGAATGGAACTTAAGAAGATGCTAGCCTTCTGTATAAATTCACGTGACTGTCTCACTAATAAACTTAGTGTTAGCTTTCTTTGATCAATTATTTAATATTGATAAAGATAAGCCTCCAAATACACATAGGACAATTCTTTTGTATTTTACTTGGACTCTTTATCAAATCCTACTAGAAGTTACAAGCTGCGGTAGGTATTTACTTGGATAATGGCTTGTCCAACTCCAAATGTGTTAGGGAAAATTTTCACCGCCAGTAGCTTCTCCAATTGCATAGGATACCTAGTTCTTCTTCAATATTGATAAACACCGATCCCACATCGGTATTAAATCTTCAACACCAGTCTTTGGAAGCTCTATAAATAACGACGTGATTTTTCTTCAATTGGCATCAGTTGTAATATTCGTAAGCTACAGTTAGGGAGCACTCACTGCTGAGGTAAATTCTTTCTTTTATTCTACGCTTTTTTTTTTTAGGCCAAGAAAGGAAAAGTTGCAGAGTGCGAAGTTGACGGGCAACTCCATGACGTCTTATAGAAGGATAAATCCATCCCAGCATATAGATGGCCAAATCTGCCCCCGCAACATATAGACGGATAAATCCACATTGCCATATAGATAAATTCATATCAACATATAGACGGATAAATCCATATCAATATATAGATGGATGAATCCATATCAACATATAGAAGGACAAATCTCCATCACCATATATAGACGGACAAACCCACATCCTTACATAGACGGACAAATTCATGTGACCATATAGACGGATAAATCTATATCAACATATAGAAGATTAACCCCATGACAACATATAGAAGAAAAAATTCTTAATCGCATCTAGAGATAGCTTAAAGCACAAAGGACTAGAATTTTCTCCTCCTTTTGTGAATTGTCGTTGACTTAATATTTACCAATTCCTTTTTTTTATGCAGTTTTGGAGAGACGGTTCACTTTAGAGACTACACATATCCATCCTCCAAGCGCAAGTATCTCGTAATTGATGCTAAGAATGGAGGGGTTATAACCAAGCTGTTGACTTACACTCTACTAGTTGGCCGATATGCAAATTTGTCGCCGCCTTTGCAGAATTCCCTCCATATGGTAGATTGGACTTCAGAGCACAACCAAAAGCCAACTAAAATGTGGTCTCTTCAGACTCCTTACCAATGAAAACTCAATATCGCGAGTACCCTTCCTTGCCTAGGATGGTGTATGATTCAAAGGGAGATACATTGGGGAAATACTTTGAGGATTGATGGTGACTATCATCATATACCGGAATATTGGGAATAGGCAGAAGACATACTTGGCAGAAGTTAACGGGCTCTGGAGACAGCAATAAATTATGATGTCGTGTATGCTTCTTTATTTACATATAATCGAAATTCAAACATCTTGCAAGCATTTCTTGAAGCTTGGTGTCCCACAACAAATACCTTACTTACATCAGCCGGAGCTACCAATATGTCTTGGGATTTACATACCATTGGTGGTTTACCTATTGCTGGTTCTTCCTACGAAGAAGTTGTGACGAAAGCTATTGAACTCACAGGTGTTAATGAGAAGAATGAAAGATTTACTCCTCGAGCTTGTGAATACCTGTTTACCGCCTTTAACTATCTTCAAGAAGGGGAGAGTCATGATCCAAAGGTCTCATTTAGCAAGTGGATTGAATCTTGGTGCAAGAGAGACTTGAGATATAAACCTGCTCCAGTAAGGAGAGAGAAAAAGTCTACCCGTTTGAAGTCAACGCACAATCCCACCGGAGCTATACCAGAAGTAGTTGCATGGTCTAGCAGGGATGAGACGATATTTGCTAACCTTGGGGTTCGACATGAAAAGAGAGAAGGCACGTATCTGGCGGCATTCTTATCTTGTTAGTTGTGTGCATTTGTATTTCCCTCTCAAGATGGCATTTCATTCAACCCGAGACCTTTAAAACGGCGAGCATGATGTCATACGGATGGAAATTCAGCCTTGCAATCCCAGTTCTGGCGAGCATCTACTATGGTTTGATACAAGAACTCCAAGTCCTTGCAGCTTGAGCATATCAAAATCTCTTTTCCCATTCAAAATATGTATATGGTTGGCTTGCTCACTACTTCAGAACACACTATAGGCTTCCAAAAGGACCATATGTTTCATTGATGGTGGCGTATTCTGTAGAAGGCGCAGCAAGGTATTTGGATGATACAAATGCAAGAAAACCCATCCATCAAACGGATAATGCATCTTGGACTTCTACCATGCCGGAGGGGTCCGAACCTTACTATTTTGAGGATAATGATAAAACATCAAAATCGAAAGTCGATTATTTTATAAGTATCCGTTTTTATTATCTCCCTTTGAAGTGTGAGAACTCTTTCATTCTTGAACCATATAGTCCACATCGATTCAGCCGTCAATTTGGATTCTATCAGACTAGTTCTGATATTATGGAAAATGACCTTCGTAGTGCCTCATTAGGAAGGACTCAGATTTTGGTGAATTTGTGTGTCACATAATTCCACCAACGTGAGGGCGACCTTTCCCCCGGCTATATCTACGGCAAAAAAGCTATTTTCGTCAGAGTACACAAGAGTACATGGGAGCTGTCTTGAAGATAATTTGGAATATTTGGTGACTTTTGTTGGGAGAATCACTGCTGCGCCTTTAGAGATCACCGCCTCAAGAGCATAACAAGGAGGACAAACCTCCTACTTTGAAATCCAAAGTGTTTGCACCATGCGACATCAATGGACCTCCATATAAAGAAGCTCAAAAAAAGAAGGGACCTTCTCATGCTCATCAAGTCAATGGGGGTTCCTTTCCATTAGCCACCGTTGTCCCTACCTCCAACAAACGCCCATCCCAAAATAAGAGTGATAATAGTCATGGCGATCAAAACATCAAGCGGATGAAGCCATATTCAAACAAACAAGGAGACCCTGACTTGGGTGTAGTCGAGATTACCTGACAGTATTGGTAGTGCTTCAAGGACTTTGACGGTCATTAAAGAGGTAATGCTTAAACCTTTCATAATGTCTTATAACATATAGGTAACTTTACTAACCGTCTATCTTTTTTTTCTATGTAGCCAAATGGTGATCATATTTCGATAGCGTCAAACCAAAGCAAGCCAGAGGGTATTAGTGAATCTGTGGCGGATCCGAACTCGAGGAGATCACTTCCAATATCTAAGTCGGATCTAGAGGCAACTTCCATTCCTAATCTTGGAGCAAAATCGGGGCCTAGTTTTCACCAACGATTAGCACCAACGATGTCTATCTTTGACGGAAGAAAGGTTGTCTTGACTCTTCGCAAGGATTTCATCTTGAATGCCTGGGCTAAGATTCATGCCAAACTTTCCGACCTTACTGCAGACAATGCTTCTTTTCTTCAACTCGAGATCCAAATGATTCTCAAGGAGATGTATGGAAAGGTTTTGGATATTTCCCCTCTAAAAGACATGTTGACGTCTTTCTTTAAGCTTGCCACTTCATATGACCAGGCACGATCAACTCTTTCTGATAAGGTTATGGACATTGAAAAATCAGGAAATTTTAAAAGCTAAGGAACATCTTGATCTGGTCTTGACTGAAAAAGGGGAGAAGGTCGAGAAACTATCCATCACCAGTCAATCTCTCAAAGAGGCCAAGGAGAAGGTGAAACAGTTAAGAGCTCTCTGAGATGCTACCAAGAAAGAGGTTGAAGAGATTGAATCTAGAATCTCATATGCTGAAGCGGAGTATCGTAGATGTTCTAATGTTTCATTGGCAACTGCTGATGACTTGGCCGACGTGGAGACGAAGAAACAACACTTAGAGGCCATCCTTAAAGACTTGGTCAATTACAAGTTAAGTTTAGATTAGCCTATATGGAGCATTTTATTTGCCTCTTATTTTTTTTTCTTGCATTTAGTTAACTAACGACTATCCTTGAAAATGAAAACTCCATCTGTTTTACTTTATATTGCGTGTTTTCATTGATGTCTCATAATAGAACTTGGCTTTATTTTAAACATAGTTGTCGTTTATGTCTCGAGGTTCTCTATATTTGAAGATACATCCTCCTTTTTCTTTGAAGATAATATTGTTTATCACCTTTGTAGCTTTGCGGTAGGAAGTACATATCTCAATGTGAGAACGTCAAAAATATGAGCCATTTGATTTCCTAGGGATTAAACTTTAAAATCTAACACATATCCAATATCTCCAATCAAGCACCTTCAGAATCGCCCCAGAGAATATTGAAAGACCAACTTTATATTGCACCTCGTTGTCAATTTCAGATTTGCGCAGTCTCATCAAAAAATTCGTATGTTGGTGTAGAAACATCGAAATTACGAACTATTTGATTTCTTGAAAACTATACTTCAAAATCTAAGACATATCCAAAACTCAAGATCAAACAATTTCAGAATCGTACCAGATATCATTTCAAAACTGACTTTAAATTCCAGCACGTTGATAGTTTCAGATTTGTACAGCTTCACCAAAAAAATTTGTATCTTGGTGTACAAACATCAAAATCATGAACCGCTTGATTTTTTGGAAACTAGATTTCAAGAATCAAAGACACATCCCAATTTCAAAATCAAACACCTTCAGAGTCGTCCCAGATAATATTTTGAAATTAACTCTAGATTCTGACACGTCGATAGTTTTAGATTTGCGCAGCTTCACCAAAAAATTTGTATCTTGGTGTAGGAACGCCAAAATCACGAACCGTTTGATTTTTTGAAAACAAGACTTCAAAATAAAAAACATGTCTAAGATGTAGGATTTAATATCTTAAGGATAATTTAAGATAGTATTTCGGAATCAACAAACAAGACTTCAAAATAAAAAAAACATGTCTAAGATGTAGGATTTAATATCTTAAGGATAATTTAAGATAGTATTTCGGAATCAACATTAGATTTTGATATACCGACAGTTCCGAATTGGCGTGACTTTGCCAAAACTTTTATGTTTTGGTATGGAAGCTTCGGAATCACAAGACGTTTTTTCTTGCTATCAATCGAAATTCAGGAGCTCCATTCTCACAAATATCTTTCAAGTCTCACTGAATTTGAAACATTGTGCCAAGCAATCTTTCCTCTTATACTTGTGTTCCCTTTTGACGTCTCTCTTCTCTTCCCTTTTTTTTAGGGCAGTGAGCGGATATGAAGACCAACAAACTTGAAAGTATGCGAACATGAAAACATAGCAAATCCCTAGACTTAAATGCAAATACTTTGTTACCTCCTAAAAGGCTATAATAATTTTATTGAAGACACCAATCTACCATAGCGGCTTGCCCTTTTATATCAAATGGGATTCAAAGTTTAACAGAAGAATGGTATCTCAGCTTGATTTTCAAATATTGATTGAATGGATAACATTCCATCATTCTTCATTAGGAAATGATCGGGGCACTATGTATCTTTTGAACACATGCAACTGAACTTAGAATGAAACTATAAGCTGCCTGTGTACCTCAGTGAAGAGGATCAAGTCATACCGTAGTTCAGAATGTGTGAGTTTTTTTCTTTTAAGTCTTAACTTTTGCCTAGGTCGCCTCTTTCGAGGTTTTCAACCTAGCGAACTTTTTATTTTTTGGCCGTAGTACTCTTACGGGCCAGGAGTGTAGGAACATGCAGTTTAGGCTCATGCGTTAAGGAGCATTGCAACTTCAAGGATAATACTTCTTCAAAAACTTGCCATTGATAGGGCCGATTCTCATGCCATCTACATTAACCAGCTTGTAGGCTCCACTTAAGTAAGCATCATGCACGACATATGGCCCATCCCATTTTGAAGTAAACTTCCCTAAAAGTTTATGGGAAGTAATAATGGGTCTTGTACGGCAAGGACCTGATATCGTACTTGAAAGGATCTCGGGAGAACTCTTTTATTGAAGGCACGACACAGTCGAGCTTAATAACATTCAAGACTCTGTTGAGCTTCCAACCTCTTCTCATCAAGAGCCTCCAACTTTGCTAATCAAAGTCGAGCATTTTCTTCATCAGTGATCCTTTCTTGAATAGCTAATCATAATGAAGGTATTTGATGCTCGAGTGGTAAGACGGCTTCAACTCCATAAACGAGTGCATAAGGGGTCGGTTGTGTTGGCGTGCGGTGAGTTGTCCTATATGCCCACAGAGCTTCTCCCATAAGGTCATGCCAATCTCGTTTGGATTTGGAGAAAATTTCTTTAATAAGTTGCATAGAGTCTTGTTGAATGCCTCAGCTAGACCATTGGCAGCAACATTGTACGTAGAAGAGTTACGTTGCTTGAAGCCAAAGAGATCACAAATCTTGTTCATCAACCTATTGTCAAATTGCTTGCCATTATCTGTTAATATGTAACAAGGAATGCCAAAGCGATAGACTATGTTTACTCGGATGAAACTTGCAACATTTTCCTTCTTTACTTAAGAGCCACAGCTTCAGCCCATTTTGAGAAGTAGTCAGTTGCAGCCAAGATGTACAGGTGCCCACCAGAGGACTTTGGCAGTGGTCCAACAACATCCAATCCCCAAGCGTCAAACGGCCAGGATGCAATAGTCGGGTGCAACACTTCAGGAGGCTGATGAATAAAATTCACATGAAACTGGCAAGCCTTGCATCTTCGAGCATAGTCCAAGCAATCTTTTACCGTCGTTGGCCAATAATATCCCATCCTTTTTATATGAAAGTGGAGTTTTGGTCCATACTGGTGTGACCCACGTACCCCCAGAATGTGCTTCTTGCAAAGCTTGGAGTGGTTCACCTTCCCCTAAGCATCGCAAGAGTACTCCCTGGAAGGACCTTCTGTATAGAGTATCTTTGTAGTAAAGGAAGCGAGGTGCACGACAACGGATTTCAGTCCTTCTCCTCGAATTTCCTAGAAGTATCACATAGATTAATTAATCGATGATGGGCCGTCTCCATCTTCCTTCTCAGCTTCAGAAACGGCCACAAAATGCTCGAATTCATTTTCTTCACTTTCACCCTCATTTGGCGGCGGTACTATCCATTTTTGGCAGATAGTAACTTGAGCTTGATTAGGGAGAGTTAGCGATGAAGCTAAGGCAGTTAAAGCATCAGCCTTCTTATTTTTTTCCTAGGCACATGTTGAATAATCACATCACCAATCCATCCCATCAATTTATTAGCATAATTATGATAAGGGCGTAGTTCAAGTTTCTTGACCTCGTAACTACCTAAAAGTTGATTGACCACTAACTGGGAGTCACAAAAGACTTGCAATTGCAATCGCAACTACTTCATATCAACAACCATTTCAAGCCCAAGTATTAATTCTTGATACTCAGCAACATTGTCGGAACAGAGTTGTGTCAAGGTGAAGGAGTAGGGCAAGACTTCGCCTTGGGAAGTGACAAATACTACGTCAGCACTAGTTCCTCCACGGTGCGCAGCACCATCAAAGTACATCTTCCATGGAGGTTGAACTTCAATGACCATTGCATCCTCATCAGGTAGTTTGTCAGTTAGCTCTCAGTCATCAGGTATCGGATGATCTGCCAAGAAATCTGCCAATGCTTGTCCTTTTATAGCCTTTTGAGGGATGTACAAAATCTCGAATTGTTGAAATTGGAGGTACCATCTCGCTAGTCGATCACTAAGAACAGGTTTTGACATCACGAACTTGATGGAATTTGCTTTAGAAATAAGACGAACAACATGAGCTTGAAACTAGTGCTTCAACTTTTGAATTGAGAAGACTAGCGGCAAACACAACTTTTCAATTGGCGAATAATTCAGCTCGTTTGGTGTCATCATCCTGCTCAAGTAGTAAAGAGAGTTTTCTTTCCCGTTACTATTTTCTTGGGCCAGTAGTGCTCCAACAGACCTTTCTTGTCCCACAATGTATAGTACCAATGACTTTCCAGGTATAGGGGCTGCTAAAACTGGAGGCTTCATCAAGTAGGATTTAATGCTCTCAAAGGCATTACTACACGCTTGGTCCCATTTGAAAGGGACGCCTTTCTTTATAAGGTGACTGAATGGTTGGCACTTCCCAGCTAAGTTTGAGATAAATCTCCTAAGGTACGCTAACTTTCCTTTCAGACTTTTCAATTCGTAAATATCCCGAGGCTCAGGCCTTTTCAAGATTGCATCTACTTTGGCTTGATCAATTTCAATCCCTCGATGTCGGATAATGAAACCAAGGAACTTTCCGGAAGTAACTCCAAAGGCGCATTTCAATGGCCTCATCCTAAGTTGGTACCTCCGGAGCAACTCAAAAACCATTCTCAGGTCTTTCAAGTGGTCACCCCTCTTTCTTGATTTTACCACCAAGTTGTCCACATTGCATTCGACATTTTTTTGGAGAAGGTCATCAAAAATATTCTGCATAGCCCTTTGATAAGTAGCACCAGCATTCTTCAAGCTAAAAGGCATAACCCTGTAACAATAAATACCCTTGGGGGTGCGGAATACAGTAAGCTTTTCATCTTTTGGTGCCATGCGAATTTGGTTATAGCCTGACGAACCATCCATAAACAATATTGCCTCGTACCCAGTAGTAGCATCGATCATCAACTCTAGAATAGGAAGCGGGAATTCATCTTTGGGACACGTATTGTTGAGATCCTTGAAGTCGACACACACTCGAATCTGGCCATTCTTTTTCCTTATAGGGACAATACTTGAAACCCATGTTGGGTATTTAACTTCACGAATAAATTCAGTTTCAATGAGTTTGTTAACTTTGGCTTCAATCAGGGGAACCAAGTCCGGCCTAAAGCGCCTTTGAGCTTGCTTAATAGGACAAGCGCCATTCTTGACTGCAAGGTGATGGATTGCAACTTTAGGGTCCAAGCTAGGCATCTCTTTGTAACTCCAAGCAAAGACATCCCTAAACTCCTTGAGTAACTCAATATAAGTTCTTTCTTCATCAACTTCTAGTAAAGCACTTAGGTAGGTGGGTCTTTGGTTCTTCATCAGTGCCAAGGTTAACTTCTTTTAAGGCATCAATCGTTGCCTTCACCAATTCTTCAAGTTTCGGGGGAGCATCTTTCGCATCTTCATCTTCTTGAGGGTCTCCAGCATTGAAGGATATGTAATAACACGGTGAAACATCCTCCAATTTCTCGTCATCCTCCATTAGAGATGAAACACCATTCTTGCCTTGTGCAATGACATCATACGAAGAACCCACACTTTCTTCATCTTCATCACGTTCTTTAGTGTAGACCGCAGCGTATGGCTTCACCTTTAGTCCCTCATCACACGAAACCATGACTTTTGTCTGTCCCCTCATTCTAGAAGGAACCAGACTTTGGAAATCCTTAGAGGTCTTCTAAATTTTGGGCGAAGCGGGTATTCTTGTATTTCAATAATTTCTATGGAACTTATTCACTTTCTTTAATGGACCCAATCTATCAAACACGAAAGTCCTTATAGTTGATCTTCCAAGTCGATTAAAGACAAAAGGTTTGTTAGAAGTGACAGATTCATCTTCTACGGTGATATAATTGCTGCTCGCCCTTCTTATGGAGATGCGCACTGGTGATGGTTGATTGGATCTCAAAACTTCACGTGGTTGCCTCGTCGCAGCTTTTAATGGGAACTTCCCTAACTTTGACGGCTCATTGGGATTGTATCCAGCTTTTGCAAATACCCTGTAAGCGTTAGGATCAAAACCTTCATCTGTTCGCTTTGTAGGGAATGCCACATTCTGCAAATGATTTTGGGCCACAAACCCTACAAGTGGCTTTGAGAACAACTTTACTGCCTCAATTCATTTTACCGGAAGAGTTAACTCCTTTAGCATGTTAGTTTGGAGATTAGATGATTTACCCTCATCTTTCTTCCTTTTAGGGACATATTGGAGCGCATGCGTTACTTTCTTACCATAAGATGCAATATCCCCTCTATAAGATTTATTCGAGTTAGGTTGAACCTCTTCAGTAACAACTTTGGCTCTACCAGCAGTCGCCTCAGCTCTTTTAGTTGTGGGCTCGTCATTCTTGCTTTTCATGACATCATCAGCTTCTAGCTCCTTCTCTTCAAGTAGAACTTTGCATCGACGAAGTGTGACTCAGCTTCGGTGAATGGCTCATCATCAGCAACTTCTTCTCGACTTCATTCTCGTAGTATTTTAAACATTGATGGTAGGTAGATGGAACTACTTTATTCTCCTGTATCCAAGGACTTCCAAGCAAGACGTTGTATGAAGTCTTTGCATCGATCACATGTAGCCATACACTTGATTGCATATCTTTAATGGTGATTCCCAACCTGATAGCACCTATGGCTCTTTGTCCCCCTTGGTTGAATCCTTGAATCATCACACGACTTTCCGAGAGTTCATTCATGGAATACCTAGTTCTTTCACAGTGCAAATTGGCAAGATGTTCACTTAGGATCCTCCATCAACCAAAATTCAATTTACCCTTTCATCGTGCATATAGCCAACTAGGTACAACGGGTGGTTATGAGGAGTGTCACCTAGTAGAAGATCGTCATTTGTGAACGTAACTTTTTCCTCACAAGCATTAACTTCTTGAGGAATGGACTCGATGAGCTTTTCCGAAGATGGTGCCGATGGTAGGTCATCACTCTTTTCTTCCCCTTTGTCAGCATGGAAACAAGAGGCATCAATACCCTCATGGGAAATCTTCACGCGAAACTAACTTGGTAAGAACTCCTCCAAGGTCACTGGATGTCGTGGCTTTTAAGGATGGTGCACCTCCACTTTTTCTTTCTTCAAATGCTTAACTGGATTCCATCTCCATGGTCTTTTCACCATCATTGTCCTTGTTGGTTGTTCTATTAATTCTTTTCGTGGGCTCCTTTTGTGGCGCCTACAGCGAGTCACCAACGTCCAACCCTCATCATCATCATGGTCGTCTACTTCGACTTTGGTATTCTCTAGTAATTCTTCATCTTTGATTTCTTTTAAACTGCATAGCTCATCTAGACTAAATGAGCCAAAGGTGCACTTGCTTTCTCATCTTCAAGAACGATCTTCTTTTCACCGGCCAAGTCCATAACTTTGTCCTTGAAGACAAAGCACTTCTCCAGAGGGTGGCTCATGAGTGGATGGTATTTGCAGTAATTTGGGTCATTCGTTTTTCCAGCTTCATTTGGCTGCTTCCTCCGGAAGCTCAATGAGATTTAACTCGAGCAGTTCTTCAAAAATTGCTGGCACATCAGAATCCTAAAATGGGTACTCCTTTTCTTGCATTTCTTTTAGAGTCAACTTTACACTTAGTTTATCTTGAAAAGAAGTGGATTCGTACTCTGTTTCTTGCTCACCTTCGTTGTGAACTTCACAGGGGATGTGTTGACATTCATAGATTCTTTGTTTTCAGACTTGGGTGCAAACTTGCTCCATTTCCTGACTTCTTGCTTGCCGTTCTTTTTGCAAGGCTCATAGATAGGCAGCCTTTCGTTCTGTGGAGGCCATGCTTAACTCCATGGCATGGGCACGAGTCGCAAGTTCTTCAAATGTGCTAGGCTTGATACCTTGCAAGATGTAATGGAGTCCCCAATGCATGCCTTGGATGCACATCTCTATGCTCGAAGCTTCACTAAGCCTGTCTTTGCAGTTGAGGCTTGCATTCCTGCAATAATTGATAAAGTCGATAACTGGTTCAGCCTTTCGTTAACGAGTATTCGTAAGTTCTATCATACTCTATCATAGTCACAATACGTCTCATGCTATAAAAGCTATTGAGGAATTCTTGCTCTAGTTGATCCCAGCTATCAACAGATCTAGCCTTGATGTCTGTGTACTAATCAAAAGCCTTTCCTTTTAATGAGCAGACAAACTGCTTGACGAGGTAATCTCCATAAGTCCCAGCATTGTTGCATGTCTCAACGAAGTGCGCCACATGTTGCTTTGGATTGCGTTTGCCATCAAACTGTTGAAATTTTAGAGGTTGATAGCCAGCAGGCATCTTCAACATATCGATCCTTGAAGTATACGGCTTTGCGTAGGTAAAGGAGGACTTGGAAGAAACTTCATATTTGTTTCTTATAGTCCCTTCAATGAACTCCTTTAGTTGATTGATTGGAATCATCCCTTCCGAAGAGACTGGAACTTCCTTAGTGGATGTAACTTGTTGTGGGGGAGGATCAATCTATTGAACTTCTGGGAGTTTGCCAGGTGCATAGGTGGATTCTTCTTCCATCAAGATTCCCACCCTCATGTTAGCTTGTCAATTCTAGCATCTTGATTTTGTATTCACTTAGTCAAGCCAGTGATTGTTTCCATCAAGTTTGCCAACTGCTCCTCCACAGACGAAGCGTTTGTCACCATGGCTTGCATGATTGTTGTGGACCACGGAGAGTAGCATGGATTTCACACAGATTGATCCTCGATTGTTGTGGACGACGGAGAGAAGCATCATCATCTTCCTTCGCTGCAGAGTTCTTGAATCCTAAGAGGTCAAGCAGAGCAAGAGTTTTCTTAATCTTTTCATCAACAAGGCTTCCTCCTTTGGGTGCGTTTGTGGAAGATCTTGCTTCTTTTGAGGATGAAGATCCGAAAACAGGGGTTGATGCAGACGACACTTGGAGTGCTTGTGGTCCTAAAGTGCTTGATTTGTTCCTTGTAACTGGTCCGAAGCTTCCAAAGGTAGCATCGAGGATGCTTTCCACATCAGCATAGAGCCTAGAGTTAGCAGCCTTAGTGGATATTGATCTAGGGTTGATTTTCTTTGAAGCCATTTCGACGTTCTTGAACTTTGGTGATTGAAAAGTTGAGATGAGAGGTAGACATTGTCCCACTGGACATGCTAGAATTTGTAGACAATAAATTGCGTCAAGAAAATAAAATCAAGATCGAAAATATATTGCAACAATCGTAGTATTTGATTTCAAGTAATTTGAGTATTACAATCTCTATGATTCCTCTGATTCTACTTTTCCAGTATAAATTTATGGGCTTTTGAGCTTGATCTAGAATTTGAATTCGATTTATCTATCGCGAATACTTTGATTGTTGCCACGAATTGTAGCACAAACAAGTAGCCTTGATCTTGAATGCCTTGTATTTAATTTGACTTCGTTCTTGATCTTGAATGCTTGAAATTTGCGTTGAAGTACTTGAATACTTGAACACTTGCAGTTTCAAGAGAATTGTGGCCTTTGATCCACGAGCTCCCTTGTATCTTCTTGTTATAATTCTTGGGTTTTTTCTCTGAGTTATGAAGACCCTTATTATATAGTTGTGGAAGAGAAGAGTTATGATGAGAACAAACTCTTTCCGACCAATCAGATTGAAGCGTGATAAGGCTGCATTGGATTGGCCAGAACATGTCACTTGCACATGTGGCGCGATTTCATTGGTCTTTTAATTTGACTTGGCATGCCTTGTCATTTTGATACGTGGCATAATCGTATTGGCTTTTCCTTTTGACTTGTCGTGCCACGTCATTTGACATGTGGCACTAAACTGGGCCTCTAGGAAGATGATATCTTGGGCCTAATGAAGTGGGCTCATCATTTGTAGCCCAATTAAATGGGCTAGCCCAATAATATTGGACTTATATAATTAATCCAATTATTAGCCCAAAATATTTATTTGAAATAATATATTTAAAATATAGTCCACATTATTTTATCGAATTAAATTCGATAACATTTAACTGCTTACAATATGATATCTTTCAAAATGTTGTAACGAGAAGAATAGATCTTAAGATTCTTTAAGTCAATACCTTCATTGATGGCTGATGTAGACAAGGTTCCCCAATATCTCGAACAATATAACTCACTTTCTTTAAATTCAGATTCCTCATGTTTCCACATTTTCAAGGCCTTTCAACTTTGTCAAAAGACATAACTTGTGCGTTTTCACTCTCTCAAGCCAAAGCTTTACAACTTCTATATTATCCATAAAACAACTTAATTCATAATTTTTTATCCATATAGTAAAGAAAACAAAGCAAACAAAATAAGAAATAACTTAGAGTACCTACAAATAAATAATCATAGCCATTTAAACAAAAAAATTGGTTCAACATTCCAAGAAACAAAACCCATTCTCGGATCAAGAATTCAAAAAAAGAAAAAGTATCATCTTCTCAAATACCAAATTAAGTAAGAAATTATATATAATTAATGACTAATATTAAGATACATAACAATATCTAAATAACAAAATAATAAGCATGTTGAAAATGAAAGGGATTACTTAAGTAAACAATGAAGAAATTAAAAAGATTGGTGAAACAACACATTGACAACCACTTAAAGCAGGATAAGATTTAAAATATTTTTTTGGATTTATTTTGTGATTCAAAATCTTTAACAAATTCTAAAAAAATTTATATGACAAGCAAGGCCACACTGTACTGATTCAAGTAGTGTTTTTAATAAGTTTGACATCTCTAACATCAAAAAAACTTTCAACATTCAAGTTATGCGTTACAGTTACACCATGAGTAACATATATAGCAGGCCAAATATATTCAAACTAAATTCGTAAAGTCGGAATTTAGATTGTTTAAGGATGTCAATTATAACGTTTGAAATTGAAAGAAATCTTCTATTATAGAATCTCAAATTCCACTTATCTCAATAAATAGATCATGTTTTATTCTTTTATCTCAAATCTATTTTATCCAAATTTTTAATTCATTAACTTGTTTAATTTAACATTATAAACCAACTTGCTCTTACTCAATTATAAAAAGCAACAAACAATATTTAAGCAGAACTGAACTTTCAATATTTATCCGGAGAATATAACTTTAGATAAGAAAGTAGATGGATATAAAAGTACCAGGGCTGAAAATCTAACGATTAAGTACATGAGAAAAAAGTGTGAAAATAATTACTGAGTAAAAAAATCAGTATAGTGAAGGAGCGATAAGAGGCCGAACTTGAAGTATTCACATAGAAGATCCAAGCGTGATTAGAAAGATTCATGGGGGATTTGATTTTTAAAGAGGATAAATCTAACATAAGGCTGTAAAGTGGGCCGGTTTTGGCCCGGGACCGGCACGGGCCCGCGGTCCTGGTGGGCCTAACGGGCCTCGTGGTCCGGTCCCTGTGGTCCTGGGCTTTAAACGGGTATAGGCCCGTGACGAGCCGGGTAGCCCAAAAAGACCACCAGGCCCGGGACCGCCAGGCGGGCCTGGTCCGGGCCCAGCGTGCCTGGACCGGGCCCAACGGTCATTTTTTAAATTTTTTTTTTTTTTAATAAATGGCCAACGGCCAGATTTTTAAAATCTAGCCGTTGGGCTTTAAATTTGACCGTTTTTAATTGCCAAAATAACCATTTTGGCCCCCAAACTTTATATTAACCCAACTTTTTATAAATACACTTTTTACCTATTTCCACCTATAAATACCCCCCCCTTCTTTCATTTTTAACTCACAAATTCTCTCAATCTCTCTCAATCTCTCTCTAATTATTTTCATAAGTGCTTACTTTTTACAATTTCGTGAAAAATTGCGAAGTTGGTGAATTGAAGTATTTAAGTCTTCAAGTCTTCAACAATATTCAATTTTCAAGAAGTTGTTCGTCAATTCGGTAACCTCGTTCCAACTCTTTAATTTTTAATATATTGTTGTGTTTGTTTTAATTAGTTTAATTATAATTACTATGGATTTTTCATTGAAAAAAATGTTTGGTGGTAAGGGCAAGGGAAAATCGAAAATTGGTCAATCTAGTAGCCAAGCTACTCCTCCTCTCCCTGCTACCCGTCCTTCTCCACCTATTATTCTAGATAGTAATCACCCTTGTTTTCAATTTTTCGATAGTCAATTTATTCATGATGTTGCACCCGGTAATCAATTAGATGAACAAACGATGAATGCTCTTTATGGTAATGAAACTATATTTGAAAATGATGATTTAGATGAAACACAACCGGATTTAGATGATACACCTACTAGTCCTATTAATAACCCAACTGATGCCCCGCCTGACCCTCCTGTACTAACCCCTACATTTGATAGAAGGCCTCCTAGACGGCCCGAAACATCCCTTGTTTGGTATTTTTTTACTCAATTAAGAGAAGAAAACAAAGCTAAGTGTAAAAGTTGTGGGTCTTTGTTGGCACATAAATATACTGGCAACCGTAGCGGTATGGGTAGTTTAACTAGGCACATAATGAAACACCCTAGAGATAAACAGAGATATTTACAAATGAAAGCTGCGGAAGAGGGGACGGGAGTAGGTAGTTCGGTTCCACCTAGTGCAGGTTCAAACTTAGTCCAACCCGAAATTAACACCGTTACGGGTGGAATTTTATACTACGATCCAAACAAGGATCGTGAAGAACTAGCAAAAATGGTAACAGTTATGTGCTTACCATATAGCTTTTCTTCTAACCCCCATTTTATACAATATATTAGAAAAATTTATAATCCTACATATAAAGGATGGCCTCGTGCTACCGTGAAGGCCGACATTTACAAATATAAGCATGAATACGAACAATATTTGCGATATCTATTTACCCATATAGATTATCGCATTGCAATTACAACAGACATAGGNTTTCACCTGAGGAATATGCAACACTTGGAGATGCAATAGCCTCAATTAAAATAAATGCACAGACAATTTATGATGCATATCAAACTGCTTTAGATCATGCTAGACCCAATATTCCAACTCCTACTTCGTCCACTTCACGAACAACTAAAAGAATTGCTGACATAAAAGCCCTTAGTGCTTGGACGGAGTTCAGGGGTTCCCAATGTGAAAATATTGGTGATAGTTCACAACTAAATGAGCTTCAAGTTTATTTATCGTGGGACTTGAATAAGAGAATCCTGACGGCTCCTTCGACGTTTTGGAATGGTGGAAGGACAAACAAAAACACTATCCGGTTCTTTCAAGGATGGCTCGAGATATATTAACCGTTCAAGCTTCAACGGTGGCATCGGAGAGCGCTTTCAGTCAAGCGAGACTTCAAATCGGTGATCATAGAGCATCGATGAGGGATAGCTTGGAAAAGGCAGTACTCTTCCGAGATTGGATCCGTTCGGAAAGAAGAAATTTCGGACTTGCAGAATCACAACCGGATATCGACGAAGCTTATGAAGAAATGCTATCGGAACTTGCGCAGGATGCGGCTTCGCCCGGAAGCGGTGATGAACCTCTTTTCCATCACCGCCAACGGAAGTTCCTCCGGACCTTGAAGGATTTATGAGATTTGTTAGGGATAATACTTAGAGAAATATGTAACTTTCTTAGTTTTTTTTTTCTTTTAATGGTGGTATTAGTACCTTGTTGTGCTCATTCCATTGGGGGGAGGAAGACTAAGAATATTACTTTATTATGTAACTTGTATTTTGTATCCCTAATAGCAATTTATATTTGTACACTCTATTCTCACCTCTTAACCAAAGCACCCATAAGATCTTTTGTTTAATGGGTGCTTGCTCGTTCTTTATATCAATATTCCCTGTATTTTCTATATAATTATATAGAATTTGCGTCGGGGTTAATGGGTGCTTCAGCACCCAGTACGTAGAACGTGGATCCGCCCCTACTCCTTGTGTATTCGAAGGTTTCCAATTAGTTTTTTGTATTTGGAATAAGGCTGTGGCCCACGACGGTCTGGGCCCGGGACCGGCACGGGCTCGCGGTCCTGGTGGGCCTAACGGGCCTAACGGGCCTAGTGGTCCAGTCCCTAGTGGTCCTAGGCTTTTAACAGTTAAGCCCGTCACGGGCCGGGTAGAACAAAAGGCCCGCCAGGCCCAACGGTAAAATTCTAAAAAAAAAATTTAAAAATAGCCAACGGCCAGATTTTTAAAATCTAGCCGTTGGAGATTCAATTTTACCGTTTGGGCTTCAGAAAATAGTCATTTTGGCCCCCAAACTTTAATTTAACCCCAAACTTTTTATAAATACACTTTTTACCTATTCCCACCTATAAATACCCCCTCATTCTTTCATTTTTAACTCACAAATTCTCTCAATCTCTCTCTAATTATTTCCATAAGTGCTTACTTTATTATTTCAATTTCGTGAAAAATTGTGAAGTTGGTGAATTGAAGTATTAAAGTCTTCAAGTCTTCAACAATATTCAATTTTCAAGAAGTTGTTCGTCAATTCAGTAAACTCGTTCCAACTCTTTAATTTTTAATATATTGTTGTGTTTGTTTTATTTAGCGTAATTATAATTAATATGAATTTTTCATTGAAAAAATATATGGTGGTAAGGGCAAGGAAAAATCTAAAATTGGTCAATCTAGTAGCCAAGATACTCCTCCTCCCCCTGCTACCCGTCCTCCTCCACCTATTATTCTAGATAGTGATCACCCTTGTTTTCAATTTTCCGATAGTCAATTCTGTCACGATGTTGCACCCGGTAATCAATTAGATGAACAAACGATGAACTTACTTTATCCTAATCAACCAATATTGAAAATGAAGATTTAGATGAAACCCAACCGGATTTAGACGATACACCTACTAGTCCTATGCATAACCCAACTGATGCCCCGCCTGACCCTCCTGTAGTAACCCCTACATTTGATAGAAGACCTCCTAGACGGCCCGAAACATCTCTTGTTTGGCACTTTTTTACTCAATTAAGAGAAGAAAATAAAGCTAAGTGTAAAAGTTGTGGGTCTTTGTTGGCTCATAAATATACTGGCAACCGTAGCGGTACGGGTAGTTTGACTAGGCACATATTAAAACACCCTAGAGATAAACAGAGATATTTACAAATGAAAGCTGCGGAAGAGGGGACGGGCGTAGGTAATCCGGGTCAAACTAGTGCAGGTTCAAACTTAGTCCAACCCGGAATTAACACTGTTACCGGTGAAATTTTATACTACGATCCAAATAAGGATCGTGAAGAATTAGCAAAAATGGTAACAGTTATGTGCTTACCATATAGTTTTCCTTCTAACCCCCATTTTATACAGTATATTAGAAAAGTTTATAATCCTACTTATAAAGGATGGCCTCGTGCTACCGTGAAGGCCGGCATTTATAAATATAAGCATGAATATGAACAATATTTGCGATATCTATTTACCCATATAAATTGTCGCATTTCAATTACTACAGACATAGGTAGAAGTGCCAATGACTGTGACTATTTAACCGTTACAAGTCATTGGATAGACGAGGACTGGATAATGCAAAAACGCATTATCGCCTATAGAATAATTAACTCACGCCACACTGGTAGATTTATTGCTAGCACGGTATCAGACATTTGTAGATATTTTTGTATTACAGAAAAAATAATATCTGTTACCATGGATAATGCGTCTAGTAACACAAACGCAATAGGTACGCTTACAACTACTTTAAATCCCGTATTTTCTAATATTTTTCATGTTAGGTGCATTTGTCATATTTATCATTTAATTGTCGGTGACGGAATGAAAATGTTAAACATAGAAATAGAAAAGGTAAAAATGGCTCTTAATTGGCTATTTTACTCAAACCGTAGAAGTAGACTTAGAGAATATTTAAAAAATATGATGAAAGTAGCCTTAGAGAAAGAAAGGTTCCTAAACCTTGCCCGACTAGATGGAATTACATGTATGAAAGTCTAGTTGTTGCGTATGAATATAGGAACCCAATTACCGTAACCTACAATGCTCGTGTAGGTGGTGGTGATGAAGACGACGAGCACCTAACTAGTCAAGATTGGGTTAACGTTAAAACACTTATAGGTTTTTTAGAACAATTTTTAATAGCAACTAACGATTTATCTGGGCAATACTATCCTACTATTTCTAACTGTTTAGTTTATATTGCTGCACTTGCAAATTTATTTGATCAATTTGTAGATAGTGTAGTTTATCAATATGCCACTGATTCTATGAAAGAAAAATTTTAAAAATATTTTTTCCCTAACCCCCCTATTTATGGCGTTGCCGCACTATTAAACCCTACCATGAAATTAGGAGGTCCCCAGTTTTGGTATTCAAAAATTTATGACTGTTTGTCACTTTCACCTGAGGAATATGCAACACTTGGAGATGCAATAGCCTCAATTAAAATAAATGCACAGACAATTTACAATGCATATCAAACTGCTTTAGATCATGCTAGACCCAATATTCCAACTCCTACTTCGTCCACTTCACGACCAGGTAAAAGAACTGCGAGCATAAAGGCCCTCAGTGCTTGGACGGAGTTCAAGGGTTCCCAAGGTGAGAATATTGGTGATAGTTCACAAATAAATGAGCTTCAAGTTTATTTGTCGCAGGGACTTGAATCATAGAATCCCGACGGCTCCTTCCACGTTTTGGAATAGTGGAAGGACAAACAAAAACACTATCCGGTTCTTTCAAGGATGGCTCGAGATATATTAACCGTTCAAGCTTCAACGGTGGCATCGGAGAGCGCTTTCAGTCAAGCGAGACTTCAACTCGGTGATCATAGAGCCTCGATGAGGGAGAGCTTGGAAAAGGCAGTACTCTTCCGAGATTGGATCCGTTCGGAAAGAAGAAATTTCGGACTTGCAGAATCACAACCGGATGTCGACGAAGCTTATGAAGAAATGCTATCGGAACTTGCGCAGGATGCGGCTTCGCCCGGAAGCGGTGATGAACAAGCCTCTTTTCCATCACCGCCAACGGAAGTTCCTCCGGACCTTGAAGGATTTATGAGATTTGTTAGGGATAATACTTAGAGTAATATGTAACTTTCTTAGTTTTTTTTCCTTTTAATGGTGGTATTAGTACCTTGTTGTGCTCATTCCATTGGGGGGAGGAAGACTAAGAAAGATAATTGTTTACTTTATTATGTAACTTGTATTTTGGCACATCTTCCTTAGTTTTTTTTCTTTTTAATGGTGGTATTAGTACCTTGTTGTGCTCATTTCATTGGGGGAAGGAAGACTAAGAAAGATATTGCCATTTTTTGTTAATGTCATAATAATAAAAATTATAAGACATTCTCTTGAATATTTCTTTGCAATTTATTTTGTCTTTAATTATGATATGGTATATAAATATATATACATATATATATATATATATATATACATAATATAATTGTAAATATATACATATTATATATATACAATATATACAATATGTACAAGGCTTATATATATATATATATATATATATATATATAAACTATATATAGAGTTCTTAATATTATAGAACATTTTTCAGGAAGATGGTCAGATAATAGTGAGACCATTAGAACCATGCTTCAGAATCTTAGATGTGATACTCTTACTGAATTTAGATGGTATAAAGATGTTTTTCTTTCTAGAGTTATGGAATT
>MCJB01052761.1:0-22184 GCA_002018475.1 Nicotiana obtusifolia | reverse complement strand
GAAACGTTCGATGTTCTGAAGAAATACAACATGAAATTGAATCCCGAAAAATGTGCATTCGGAGTGGGCTCTGGAAAGTTCCTTGGGTTTATGGTCTCCAACCGGGGTATAGAAATCAACCCCGACAAAATTAAAGCCATCGAGGACATAACGGTCGTCGACAGCGTCAAGGCTGTGCAGAAATTGACAGGCCGGATTGCAGCTTTGGGCCAATTTATATCGAGATCGTCGGACAGGAGCCATCGATTCTTCAATTTACTAAACAAGAAGAACGAGTTTTCATGGGGACTGGAATGCCAGCACACATTGGATGAACTAAAAAGGTACCTCTCTAGCCCGCCTTTGCTGCATACACCAAAGACAGGCGAACAGTTATATCTTTATCTCGCTGTATCGGAGGTAGCTGTGAGCGGGGTCCTTGTCCGGGAAGAACAAGGTACACAATTTCCTATTTACTATGTTAGTAGGACATTAGGAGAAGCCGAGACCAGATACCCACACTTAGAAAAACTAGCACTCGCTCTACTGAGTGCGTCTAGAAAATTGAAACCATACTTTCAATGTCACCCAATATGCGTGGTGACGACCTACCCCCTCAGAAATGTTATGCATAAACCCAAGTTATCGGGCCAACTGGCCAAATGGGCCATCGAGATCAGCGGGTACGATATCGAATATCGACCTCGAACCTCGAACCTCGATAAAATCTCAGGTGCTGGCCGATTTTGTTGCCGACTTCACTCCGTCGCTCATCCCCGAAGTCGAGAAAGAGCTCATGATTAAATCGGGGACTCCCTTGGGAGTGTGGACTCTGTTCACAGATGGTGCCTCAAATTCGAAGGGGTCAGGGCCTGGCATCGTACTCAAGCCTCCGACCGGAAACACGATTAGACAGTCCATTAAGACTATAAAACTGACTAACAATGAAGCTGAATATGAGGCTATGATTGTAGGTCTAGAGTTGGCCAAGAACCTTGGAGCAGAAGTAATCGAGGCCAAATGCGACTCTCTCCTTGTAGTCAACCAAGTGAATGGAACGTTCGAAGTCAGAGAGGGGCGTATGCAAAGGTATGTGGATAAACTTCAGGTCATCTTACACAAGTTCAAGGAATGGACCCTTCAGCACATACCTCGAGAGCAAAACAGCGAAGCCGATGCCCTCGCCAACCTAGGCTCTCGGTCGAAGACGAAGAGATCGATTCTGAAAAGGTTGTGCAGTTGTTAAGATCGGTGGTGGAGGAAGGTCATGCCGAGATCAACTCTACAAGTCTGACCTGGGATTAGAGAAACAAATACATAGAATATTTCAGATCAGGTAAATTGCCACCCGATCCCAAAGAATCGAGAGCATTGCGTACAAAGGCGGCTCGATTTTGCTTGGCCGATGATGGAACTCTATACAGAAGGACCTTCGGAGGACCTCTAACTATATGTCTCGGACCGTGGACACCGAGTACATCTTGAAAGAAATACACGAAGGAGCTTGTGGCAATCATTCATGCTCTGATTTGCTAGTTCGGAAGGTGATTCGGGCCGGCTACTACTGGAACGATATGGAGAAGGACGCGAAGGAATTTGTACGCAAATGCAGTAGGTGTCAAAGACACGCACCGATCATCCACCAACCAACTGAGACATTACATTCAGTCATATCGCCATGGCCATTTATGAAGTGGGGGATGGATATAGTAGGTCTCCTCCCTCGAGCATGAGGTAAAGCTCAATTTGTCCTTTTTATGACTGATTATTTTTCTAAGTGGGTGGAATCACAGGCTTACGAGAAGGTCAGAGAAAAAGAGGTAATCGACTTCATATGGGACCATATCATCTGCCGATTCGGGATGCCTTCTGAAATCGTATGTGATAATGGAAAACAATTCATTGGCAGCAAGGTAACCAAATTTTTCGAAGACAACAAAATCAAAAGGATATTATCGACTCCGTATCACCCCAGCGGCAACGGTCAAGCGAAATCGACCAACAAAACAATAATTCAAAACCTGAAGAAAAGGTTAGTTGACGCTAAAGGAAGATGGAGGGAAATGCTACCCGAAGTCTTATGGGCATATCGAACGACCGAAAAAACTAGTACCGGAGCCACTCCGTTTTCCTTAGTATATGGCACCGAAGCGTTGATACCGGTCGAGGTAGGCGAACCTAGCATCAGGTTTCAACACGCAACCGAAGAGTCTAACCAAGAAGCTATGAATACTAACCTGGAACTCTTAGATGAAAAAAGAGAAGCTGCTTTAGTTCGAATGGCAGCTCAGAAACAAAAAATTGAGAGGTATTATAATTGGAGAACTCGTCTTTGATATTTCAGTGCGGGGGACTTGGTACTCAGAAGGATCACGCCTAATACCCGGGACCCCAACGAAGGGAAATTGGGATCGAACTGGGAAGGTCCCTATACTGTATTGAAGGTCACCGGAAAGGGCTCTTACAAGCTCGGGACCTTGGATGGTAAGCAGCTGCCGAGTAACTGGAATGTGAGCCACTTGAAGAGATACTATTGTTAAGGTAATTTACTCCGCCTTTTTTTTACTTTCTTTTTACTTCATCTATCGGTACTAACACGTGCAGGATAGATTGATATCAAGCGAGGCAGCACAAAGTATTAGGACTGAAAGCACGCGTTCACTCTTTTTCCCTTCGACCGGTTTTGTCCCAAATTGGATTTTATGGCAAGGTTTTTAATGAGGCAACCATATGTCGTGCTAACATAGATCAATCATTTTCATAAGTTTTTTATTAAACTATAGCGATGTTCGTTTGTTTACTTCGATCTCGAGGGGGCAAAATAAAGATCGCTAGGAATTGATGTAAGGGTCAAACGGTCAGAAGAGCCATACCCGAGTAGATCGATCTGATTCCCCTCCATCAAACGAAGATGTACAAGTACATGAATATTAACGAAATCGTTTGGTACCTACATTATATTCTCAAGCCCAAGGGCTTTTACAATCTTCTTTGCCTTATCAATAACAGAGATTGTCAAAAATGCATCAATTCCAAAGGGGAATAAGACCTGACAAGGCAAACCCTGAAGCCGACTAATTGGGCCAAGGCCTAGGCAAACTTATATAACACAAAGGGAACTGAGATCGATCTGGGTAATCCCGGTTTATGAAAAGCCAAGTACGAATCAAATTAAACCGATCGAAGTTTGGAAAAGGTACAACTTCGAATATCCGAAATAAGGCTAAAGCCGAATCAGATTGAAAGGGATCTAAATTTTGCCAAGGCATGATCCTGATTCGCATACCAAAAAGCATAACTTAATGGTCGAAAATAGAGCGAGTACAGCTCACTTTAGATACTCAAAAAGGCTAAGGCCGAACTAATTATTAATCAATCCAATCAGACGCAACTTATAATTCTAGCCAAGGCTAGAAATAGCGAAATATGAGAATCAAGAAACCAAGTCGGGACGAAACAAAAGATGTTTAATATACACTACGGAACTTTTATACATGTTCGAATTACGAAACATCAAGACAACATCAAAATAAGCATCAAAATGACGTCAGTCCGAGCCATCTTCAAACTCTTCAGGAAAGGTTCGTCTCCTCATTTCATCCTCTATCTTTGCTGCCTCAGCAACGTCGGAAGACAGATCGATACCACGGGCTTGAAGCTCCTCAAGAACGGAAAGGCGAGTTTGGCATTGAGTGTACTCAATCAGTGCCTTTGATTGCTCATGAGCGACCTCGGCATCGGCTCTATACTGAGCTATCAAGTCTTCAGCTTTGGCCTTGGTGGTGGAAATCTCCGATTTCGCTTCCTGTAGCTGGTTGGTCAGAGCCGCCCGATCTTGGGTAAGCGATTCAACTTGGAGCCGTAGAGATTCATTGTCTTGGATCAGAGCTCCGGTTTTCTCCTGCATTTCCAAGGCCTGTTCTCTTAGTCGAGCTTGGAGAGCCTCTTTCTCCGCGGTTAAAGTCTCAACCATGGCTCGCCACCCACTCGTTTCAGCTTGGGCCTTGTTCAGCTCAAACCGGAGTCGATCCAACCGGTTAGTCACTTGCTCAATGCTAGTTGCGTGCTCTTTCCTTACAAAATTTAATTCAGCCCGGAGACTCGACATCTGATTCTCGAGCCGCTGACGCCGATCCCTTTATTGTACCATTCCTTCTTTGATTCGAAGGAACATTTCGTGATAAAGCACCGAAGACTGTGGGAAATTCGAATTAAAAACTGTCAGTGCGGGTTTGGAATCAAAACATTGAGCATAGTTTAAAACAAACAAGAAAGCGTATCCTGTTCGATGCCTGTTGAGCTTCATTGAATAAGCAAGCCCAATCCACAGCATTCATTGCAGCCCGGTCTTCTTCAGTCACCAAGCTGTGGAGATAGCTAGCTACGCCTACCGGCAGACCTAATGCTCGGGCGTCCTCGGGGACGGTGAAGGTTATCACCCTCCTCCGATCAGCGTTCGAGCTTGGAGCGGGGAATTTATCGATCAATTTGATACCAGCTGATACCCCACTCGTCTCGGCTGGGGGACTCCTTCTGGGAACTTCGAGGCCGAAAGTATCAGTCGACGGCACCCCGTCAAAAAATTCTTCGAAGGTCCCTGCTGTGACCGGCACCTTGCTCGGCGTGTGTATCCTCGCATCTTGGGCATCCTTTAAAGTTGTCTCTGAAAAAGAAGGTGAATGCACCATCTCTGGGATATCCGAGGATCTTTGTGCCGCCGCCTCTACGTTGGCCCGGTCCCCAGTCTTTGTTCCCGTTTCCGTATTCTCTCCTTGGGAAGCACCAATCTCTTCCATGCTCGGCTCGGGGACTTCCCGCGGGGATTTGTCGTGTAATAAAGTTTCGAGGCTCTTTTCCCCCTCAGAGTCCTCGCTCAATTGAATGGAAGGGTCGGTGACTGTGACCTTACGAGCCATCATTTTCTTCCTACCCTTCTTCTTTTCGGGCTCGGCATGGTCGGGAGCCCTTTTTCTCTTTTTTCCTCCTTCTTTTCCCGATGTGGGAGGGGGGCGAGGACTGCCCCACCGGTACTAGACGACCTCAGCTCGGCATCCTTTGAGAGACCTGCAAAATAAATTTTCAAAAGACTAAGTGTTGGAATCGATTGTCTTGGAATATATGAACGTCACTGAAGCTCACCATGATTCTTGGCCTCCCAAAGGCCTTTCGATATCTCTCTCCAGGCCCGTTCAGAATAGGACCTTTGGGCCACGACTTTCCTGACCCACTCCTCTAAATCCTGAATTGCGGCCGGTGCCTGGGAAACGGCTGCACATCATAATACATCAGTTAAGCAATGGAGGGTAATAATAATAGATCTTATACAAAGAGACACTTACGTTTCATGTTCCACTTTTCAGGGAACGGCATATTATCAGCGGGGATCAGGTCGGAGGTCTTGATTCGGACATATCGACTCATCCAGCCTCGGTCCCTATCTTCATCAATGCTCGATAACGGAGCCTTACTGGCCCCGCGAGCAAGTTTAATCAGCCCCCCTCGGAACATTCGGGGACTATACAATCGAAGCAGATGGTCTATGGTAAAAGGATGCCCCCCTTCGACCTTATCCACAAAAAAACGGAAAAGGTAAACTATGCGCCACATAGAAGGGTGGAATTGACCTAGAGTGACATTATATCTCCTACAAAACTCGATAATTATGGGGTCTATGGGTCCTAATGTGAACGGATAAGTATATACACTAAGATATCCCTCCACATGTGTGGTAATGGCTTCATTCGGGGAAGGGATTATTATGTCCTTATCGGCCCAGTGGCACTCAGTCTTCACCCTTTCAAGATGTTTTTGGGAGATCGAGCTGATGTATTCCGAGACCGGTTCGCCTCGGCCAGGAACCGGGGAAGGCCTCTCGACTTTGAAGTCGGAGCCTATGAAGCACCCTACTGGTATGAAGGCCTTTAATGGAGGTTCCTTGGAGGGTTCCTCAGTACGAATAGGCTCAACCTCTTCAACATGCTGGACAGAGGAAGGATGTTGTTTCTGAGGAACTGATTTGGAAGTTTTGGCCATAACGATTAAAGTAGCAGAAGCGAGAAGCAAAGGAGAAGAGAGGTTTTCTGGTAAAGAAGATTAGAGGTTTTCTGGTGAAGAAGACTAGAAGAGACAAACTGCTTAGCAACGTGAAAATAAAGAAGCAAACTCAAAAAAGGGGGGAAGTATTTATACTTTCCCAAAAAGCGGCGGTACAGAACACGAGGTGATTAAACATTAAATGCACGCAGAAGGTACAGGGCTCTGCAGACGAGACAGGTAATGATTTCTTGTGTCGACGGTCATGTGCGTCACGATACTGCCATCACATAAAGGGTTCTTTTTAAGGTTGATCGGTTTGATGGCTCTGACTTCGTGGCACGCTCGATGGGTGTATTGATCACTTAGCCAAAGAATTTGAAGAATGACGGTTCATATCGTTTTTTGTCCTTACTCTCCAATAAACAAGGGGACTATCTGTATTGGGTCAAATATGACCGGCTGCTCGAGGTGAGTCGAGCCCGGATATAGCTCAAGACCGGGTTGCCTAGATCCGAAGTCGGCAAGTCGAGCACGAAGTTGGAGCAACCGAAACGGGGTGACCGACGTTGGCCGATGAAAGCATATCTCGTGATAAAGATCAATTTCGAGCGGATGTTTCGTGCATTCCTGATATTTCGACGGGAGTGGATATCTCAACCTTCGTAAATGTTAGGCCACTATTTCAGGGATATCCCATCCCGTAATTAAAGGGATTTTATCTTGTAATTAGAGTTTTACCAATTAAGGAGTCTTTCTTTTACCTATAAGAAGGGTGTCTACCTTCATTATAAAAATAACTCATAACACAAGAAAATATTGAATAAGGCTACTGTTCATCAAGCTTTGTCTTCTTTGTCATACTCCTTCATTGAATATTCAGTCACATTGGTGTGGTTATTTCCCTTATCTTCTATATTCCATTTATTTGCATTATATTTTACATTGTATCAAATTGATTCACACATCCTTAGCACTACGAACAAATTCAATTGTTACTCGGATTTAAGGGTAAACACCCTTTGACTAAATTAGTATGCAGAGTTTCTGCAAAATCTATCACTTCACACCCGCAGTAACTATGCATATTAATATTATGTAATTAATGTTACCTTATTACTTTTATGGCCAAACCTTGTATTATCTCTCCTTCATTTCGTCATCAAAGCTCCATTCGTAGTACTAATATTTGGACTTGAATTTTCTAAATATGGCTACTTACATAAAGAACATGTTCAGTTTTTATCAAATTTTAAATAACTGTTAAACAACCGTTCAAAACTCCAAGTACTCTGTCACGTAAAATGCACTTTGAATTTTTTCATTCATCGTCAAAATTCAACTTAATCGTCATTAAGAATTGACTCAGTAGCTTCTTGTTACCTCATCTTCCTCCAAAACAAGCATTTGACATTTGACTGAAAATACTGAGTTGTCAGCTTTATTCCTAGCCCCATTTATTTTATCTAGTTCTTATTTAGGGGTTTAAAAGGAACCTCCTTAATTGTGCCTCAAGTTACTGGTGTTTCTACTCACGTACTCATCCTTGTGCTCTCTGGTCACATCGCATAAGTTGATTTCATGGGAGATCGATGGAAGGAGAGGGTAGATTCTTAATTAAAGCTCTAACGCACGAAATAAGAATCAACGAGAGAGATTTTTCCAACATGTCTTGTAGCCTCCGAGATATAAGTATGGTGCACAACATACTCATAAGTGAGACTCTACTAGACACGACTCATGATTCCCTAGGACTCCCTAATCCTGGTTTTGATACCAACTTGTCACGCCCCCAAACTGGGGTGGGACGTGATTGGCACCCAACTCTAACTGACCGTCGAGGGAACCCTTCCCTTGTCTATGCTGAGTGTAAATATCATAATACCATTAAGTTCAATAAAATTGAATAACTAAAATAAAATTTAATTAATTGTCTAACAATTGAGTTACATGATTCTAGCATAGGTTTACTATGAGCCATAACCCACGGGACAAAGTCATGAGCCTCTAAAGATTTAAATCTGAATATACAAACTATAGGGCATTCCCTGGGAATATATAACATGCAAAATAAAGTAACATAAGCGGAAGAAATTTGGCTACCGCCGGAAAGAATCAATGGGCTCACCAACAAAGTCTACCGAGTCTGCCTCTAGCCGCGTGTCTTCTCACCTACAATCTCAATACCTTCCACACGACGTGGGAGGCCCAAACAGGCTAAGTACCACCAAAGGATACCTAGTGAGTCTCATAAACTACCTCCTAAAAAGGCTAAGCGAGACCTTTTGGGGAAAATCATAATATGAAAGAAAGCAGATCACATGATATTATGTAAATCAATTAAAATATATAAAATGTAATGAACTAAAACATAAATTATAAACTAAACTGTAAACTGATAACTTAAATTAAAAAAAGAGTCTATAACTGATAACTGAAACTGAAGTTGAAAATTGAGTTATTTTTTTGAAAGAATAACTTTTCCGAGAAATAGATACACACAGTAACCCTACGTATGTGAGATCTGGCAACACGTATGGGGGAGTGTCGGCCTATCTCCCCAACAAACAATAGCCCCTACGAGCGTATGGTAGCTAACCTTGGGCCTGATGCACTCACGCAAGGGGAGGTCGGTTAGTTCTCCCTTCTGAATGTGAATGAATGCTAAAACTGAATATTGAACTAACTGCAAATATCATAAACAAAGCTACATAACAAGTGGTAAGACATGTAAGCATGTAATCCTATCACATGTAAATTCGTGATAAACAAGAATGGAGTGAATTGAGTACTGAGTACAAGAAGACACGACTAAGATTTTATCGAACATATAGAACATGTGGGTTCTAAATGGAATTCTCTACTAGGAGAGTAAGCCTCAACTCACCTCAATCTTGGCGTTAAAGTTGTTACTTGACTCCCATTGTTTATCTTGAATGGTGGCCGATGAGAGTTCATGATTTCTTTGCACTAGTCTTCTTTCACACTTAATATTAAATCAATATAGAGCTTTTAATTCTATTATCAATATTGACTACTGTCTAAAGCAATAACCTTGTTTCCCTTTAACCCCGAAATTTTCTTTTTATGTGGCTATCAACTTTGCTGTAGAAAGTAAGCATTTGATTTTTCAATTAATTTTCAATGGCCAACAATGATTAATCATGATTCTTTCAATAAACCTCTTAATTATGCTTTCACTGATATTTATATCTCATAATATCAAAAATATATAAAAACCAATGGTTGAAATTATCTTTAGGATCCAAAACTCAAAACCCTATTCATATCTTAACTAGTAGAAAAATAATAACGATAATTCATGGGTTGCCTTGAGACAATGACTAGTTGCTGAAAATTTTAGGCTTATCGTCATCTCCGTGATGCCTATTCAAAGACGGCTAAAGAAAATGGGCTTAGATTTCCTCCCAGTTACATGTTAATAGCTTTAAGTAGTTTATTTGACTAAAGTTTCAGCTTTTAGCCCTTCCTATAAACCTTGAAACCATACGTATATAGCTAAGGTCTTATGGGCTTGGCCCAGTAACTTTATATTTTTTATAGCTAATTTAATTCTCAACCTTCATATTTCTTAATTATAATATTATCTACCCATATGGACATTAACAACAACTTAGGACATGAAAACTATATTTTTCTCATATTTACTGAATAATATGGAAATAAGCTTTAGAAGTGGTCAATAAAAATACGGGACTTTACATTCTTTCCCCCTTATGTGACATTCGTCCTCAAATGTTGAATTTGGTCACTCCTTGAATTGAGAGGGTGGTTCAGGCCTTGTGCCTATTCCTTCTATTATTGCGGTCCCAAAATTTGGCAAATCTCCCAAGTTCTTTCTTTTTCTTTTTTTTTTTTCTAAAAAAAATTGACAGAGTTCCCTTTGTAACTAGAGCTATCCAAAAGAATTTCAACCTGTCCAACAATACAATAACAATATTTCGTGTATCTAGCTACTTAATCCAATAATATATAATATCTCCATACTATGTGAACCAATGATCTCTTTGATGTTTAGCGTAAAACATATATATTTTTATGTATATCGCTTCATATTTTACTCTTGTTTCGTGAAAGTGGGATGTTAAATACTAGGATTCATATTAATTTGAAGTGTTTTTATGTGTAGGAATGAGCGGGGAGCAATTGGGGGCGAAACGCGCAAGATTTGAGCCAAAAACGAACAAAATCAGACGAAGTGCATATTTGGGCCCCACAGGCAGGGCCTGGCGCCACCTGTGGCACTGGAGACAGCAAGATTACTGGAATCAGCGCCCTGTTGGGCGCCTGGCGCTACCCAGGGTGCCGATGACGGGATTTTCTCCAATTTCGTCCGGGACAAGTTTATTTTCGGCCCTAAACCTACCCAACACGTATAAAAGCAAGACTAAACCTAATTTTGAAGGGAGAGATGCCACTTTGGAGCAAAAACACACAAGGGATCGTGAGGAAGCGAAGAATTTCTCAGTTTTCTTCAATCTTTTCTAGTATTTTCCAATTGATTCAAAACTTATGCTAGTGTGATTATATTATGAGTGGATACACACCCATTGTTCTGGGGTTGTGATTAGTCATGAATATTGTTGTTTAACGTTAACTTTACCTTGATTATAATTCACTAACATATGGTTGTTTCTTCAATTCTGTGTTTAATTGCTTAATTGTCTGGCCAACAGTTAGGTTCTATCTACTATCTATGCTATGCTTGGGAAAGCCGTGTTTAGATTAGAGAAGAGTTGAAGAGAGCATGATCTTAACCCTTAGGGGGAGCGGATTCGTGGTTAGGATAGGAATATACCTAATCACCGTGCTTAATTAAATATCGTGATCTTATTGCATTCTTAATAGATTGATCTCATAGGAATATAGGCGTTAATCTATTGAGAATAGGCGAGTAGTACTTGGGGAGAAGGCTATGAGAGCATTTTATCGATTAATTAGCAACCATGAGTGAATTATATGAAAAGAAGAGTTAATTCGAACACAATACGATTGGTAAATCGATCACAACCCTAGAATACTTGTCTCTATTGAATAAACAACAATTAGCTAGTTGCTTGATAATTTAGTTAATTACTTAGAATTATAGTTTAGCCTAATTGAACTATTGAATTTGAATTTAGCTTGATTGAATAACGATATTGGTGTGTTAGTGAGTAGTTGATATAAGTCCCGGTGGGTACGATATCTGGACTCAAAATCCTATATTACTTGTCGGCCACGCATACTTGCGTGTGCGTTAGGGAGCAACACTCTTCCTATATCATTTTTTAATAAACTTTTATAACTTTACATAAGTAGTCTAAAAACAAACGACCTCCTATAGTTATACAACCTCTTTATATACATTAACTTATTTGCGGAGATATAAACTTGGTAAGAAAAAACGAGAGCTTCTATGATCATGTGCACAAATAGCTCTGTTAAATGGTATGTGCTATAAGCTATTTTTGTTAGTATCACATAGTAGTAAATTCCACCATCTCCTTGACCTCCTGATGTTGTAAATATCATTGAGTTATAAAGGCATGAAAGCTCCATGAAATCCATAGGGCACTCTACTTGGTAATGTTATTGTTGCAACAGGTTGTGTTGCAAAACTCTTTGCATCAACTACATAGACCTGCATGAAATATTATGCACCTTAAATTAGTATCGGCTTTCACTTGCAAAGTATCAATTTTAATAGCCAACTTAAGTTTTCGCAAAAGATTATATCGTTATGGTAGGCTGTCTACAAAGTGTGGCCTTTCCTCGGACCCTGCGTGAATGGAGATAGTTTGTACGCCGGGCTGCCCTATATTCAGCTATAGTTATGACTTATGATAACTCACTTGAGATACATTTGAACTTTCATTATGTGTGAATGTCACAACCCAACCATCATCCTCGTCAGCACCTTGAAGTTTTGGAACAAAGGTTGCTCCGCTGCAAAAAGTGCCCTTTGGGAACATATGATACTCAACGTTAACCAATTCTTCATCTTCTTTAAAATGAAGTTTGGCAAGCCCTCCATATTTAGCTAATCCTTCTGATTATAATTTCAAAATATCAAGTTAAACGGTCATTAGCAACCAAAAAAGGACGAAATTCAGAAGGGTGTCAAGTGCAAATGACAGTTACCTGATGTCGAGCTAGCTTCTAAATCTACCACTTGTAGATAACCATATTCGTTTCTTAGACCGACGAACTTTTCATTGATCACAGGGAATTCCATAGAGAACTCAGTTGTGGCATTTTTCTCCTTTACTTCCCCTGTTCTCATGTTTAGTCTCCATTCACAAACATGAACAAAGAATGGTTCTTCTGAAGATTCATTGTTGTTTCCCGTGGAACTTATTATCTCCTTAGAACCTTTGAAACTTTGTTGTCTTGGTAATACTGATTCACGAGCTCTGCATGCCCTTACTACCACCTTTTTACCGAACAAAATGGAATCACATATAAGTTATATTGGTCAATCACTCATATATAAGATGTTGAACTAAGTTTAGTTATAAACAGAAGTAAAATTACCTCATCATCGTCTTCAAAACAATTTACTAGGTGAAGTACACAGCAGGGTTGAACCTCAAACCATTTAACAGAATTAGCATCACCATAGCGAGGCATTACTCCAATCCGCGCATATCCATCTTTGTCATACTTTATTAATCTATAAACCAGAAGATATAGCAAATTATACTAATAAAAACGATTTCAGTAGATGGCAACATCGTTAATGGAACTGGATGAACTAAAGTACTCACGAGTCTCCCCTAAAGAGTCGATTTATATCAATGGTTAACGGAAAATCCATGATCACATTGTACCTATGGATAATCAGTATTACATAATTAGCGAAAACATTAGCTTAATAATATCATAGGTTGAAACTTTCTCTAAAGCTTGGACTTGAAGGAAAAAGAAAAAGAGAAGAAAATGGGGAGATTACTTTTGTGTAACTCCTATTTCATGGCAAAGGCTGCATCTATTGAAGTTGAGATCCACTTTGTGAACCATTTTCTTGCCATCAGCTGAAAGTAGGATTACACCAATTAACAAATTGTTACCAAGCTACATAAATTTCTACACAAGTTTAAAAGGAAATATTGCATGTAACATGCCTGAAATGACTCCTAGCTCAAAATAAGGTTTTCTTGGATATATCCCCATTATAACAAGTTCACCAGTTCCAGGGGCTTTCTGCATAAAACAAGAAGGTTATCAATGAAAGAATCCTAAAGAAATTGATAAAAATGAGTTTAAGATGTTGAACAGTACTCTTATACAGACGCGCACACACGTAGATATTTTTAGAACTTAAATACCTTTGGGTGGCTAGTGAATGGTCGATCCCAAGCTCCATTGATATTCCAATTGCCCAGAGTTTCAAGGGAACTTATGTCTATCTCTTGAGGCATATGATTTTCAGCAATAGAGTAGTATTTATTTGAGTGCTCAAAAATACTTGTATTGCTTAGATATTTGTTTTCCATGCCAAATCTCAACTGCAACGCACGCAAAACAAACAATACTGAGATTCTCACATCATATCAATCCACCCAGAGGCGGACCTATAAATGATGGGTTACTGGCACCTGTAATGTTCGACATAAATTCCATATATACATGAATATGTCTTTAAAAACTAGTGATATATTAACAGTGACACCTTATACAAAACAAACAATACTGAGATTCTCACATCATATCCACCCCATTTCTTGTTCCTAAGATACAATACTACTATCTCAGATACTAATAGTTATTCGAATAGTATCATACCCCATTCAAAATGTAAGCCACTAAAATGGCAGGAGAATCTCCTTCAATAGCAGGAAGAAAACCTGGTTCCTTTCTATCTTTTTCCATCTTGAAAGTGTCCGTTCGTACATGTTTGTTATTGTAGAAGGTAGTCCAAGTTCCTCTTATTTTTTCTCTAGTGAAATACAAAGCATGAAGCATTCCTTCCCCTTCAATCCAAACATGGCTTGATTTTCCAAATATAGACTTGGTCGATTTAAGTCCACCAAACAGAGGATTTGAGCCTGCAAAGGGAGTTATTTAAGTTTAGAAGAGTTTAGCAAAAGCACTTTATACATGTGTCGTTAATTTTAATATATTGATCACAACTTTCTTAACATGGAAAAAGAAAAATGAAAATTAAGAGAAGGACAGGAGGTGAAAATGTAAGCATACTGACCATTTCTTATGTAAACTCCTTCCGGAAAATCATCTGGAATTTTTCCTTCAACTGTAGTTACTAGGACAGCTTCTCCAATTTCTTCCACTGGTGCAAAATTACTCTATCAAAATTAATTACATAAGTGAGTAGAAACAAGTAGCTAATTTTCAAGAACCAAGAACCAACAACAAAAGACTTAGTTTAATTTCACAAGTGGGGTATGAGGATGATAGTGTGTACGCAGCCTTATCCCTATCTTGTGAAGGCAAAGAGGTTATTTCCGATAGACCCTCGTTTTTTCAAGAACCAAGTAATTAATTAATGGACATACCTGAGATGGGAGTAATGGCTGGTCAACAAATTCAAATGCAAAGTCCACAAAGGCATCTAATAATTTGAAAGAAGTCTCCTTGATAGCTTTTGGAATGTTAACAATTGGAAAATGCACCAACTCCCTCGATATTGGCTGTTTCATTAATTTAAAACCAAGCAATATAAGATTTTCTTTTGAAGAATGATAGTAAAATGTTTGCACAAGGACTAAAGGGAAGTTTACGTTCAAAGCAGACGAGGTTGAGCCTCTCAAGTTCTGAACTTTGCTTGGAACAGAAGGCCTTTGAAAAGAGCAATTTACTTGAAATGTGTAACTACAAAAAGCCATCCTCCCCCTCTCTATCACTGCCTCTTAGTTATACTGTTAAAAATTACTTGCCGTCTAATTTTTTGGCATAGATGAGAGGATATTTATAGTTTGAAGGAGACAGGCGTAAACAGTGAGGATCCAATTCCTAGGGTAGGAGGCATATTTTGGTTGGCGTTATGTACGTTACTCAATGTATTATTATAATATATAATTAAACTTTCTCAAACACAAACAGAAAATTATAATATATATAAGTCGAGCTCACTGAACGCACAGTGTGTCCTTAAGGAAATTATTTCCCTCAAGTACCAAAGGTGCGAGAATATTATCCTTCTAGGATAGAACGATTTAACTCACTGGTGTTTTGGTACCGAAAACCACGGTGGCGGCAAACCTCAATGGTAGTAAATCACATTGGAATAGATTTGTGTAGAAGAAGAAGAAGTCTTGAAGTTCAGAAAATTCGTAAGAAAAAATCTGAGGAATTAAACGAATTTATAGCTAATGGAAATACTGTTTCTGAAAGTTTACAACTCTTCAGAATAGTCACTTAAAAACGGGAGGGGAATTTAAATAAAAATACGGGAGGATCCGGTTCCAGTTGGATATTTGGCTAATTTAATTAAATTTTTATTGAATAATCAAAGAAATTTTGTCCAAAATCATTAGTCAATCAATTGTTGACCAAATCCGAAGCTGAAGCCGAGCAACGATGACAGCGCGAGGCTTACTTACCTTTCCAACCCATTAAATACTAAGAGACGCATTCTCAATATAAGCACATTCACTTTTCTTTCCACCACCAATGAGGGACACTTGCTCTTTTCAAAGCAGAAGGGAGCTTACTTTCCCTTCACTTTTCTTCCCTTCATTTCCCATTCATCAAACTTTAATCCCAACAATGTATAACTTTGGAAAATAACATTTCTCAGAATTTAAAATTATCAAGTGACTGTCAAGTATTTTTTTTATTCACTATCCATTAGTGTCAGAAATTTACTAACCTGACTGATCATGATTCATGTTGCGTAGGGGCTATTAAAGAGGAAGTGCTCCCTATTAGAAATTTCTTTATCTCATGAATTCAAACTCGAAGAATGGAGGGATCTCATTCATCCTACCACCCTTCGAGGACATATTTCTTTAATTAATTTGTTTAATGATTAAGTGACTGTAGAAAATCTTTTTATTTATTAGTCAAGCACACAAGTCCAGTCAACTACTGATATAGCGTCTGGCAACTGCGTCGCTTGGACGTTTCTGGTTCTGAAGATGGATATATTAATCATTATTAGCTGTGGCATATTCCTATTCTTAACTGCTTATTGGCTAAGGCTCTGGCATTGTGATTGTAATTATGAATTTATCAGAACAAAAACTTTGAACTTTCATGAGACTGGAGTATAGGTTTCATATGTAAGACCAAAAAAGCATTTAGCGTATGCATTTATACGAGTGGTAAAGCACAATAAGTGGGCGTTTGGACATAAAGAATTGTAAAATTCTAAAAAGAATATGAATTTTTTTTTCAAGTGAAAATAGTATTTGAAAATTAGAGTGGTGTCTGGACATGATTATAATTTTGGGTTATTTTTGAAGTTTTGTAAGTGATCGTGAAAATATTGAAAAATAACTTTTTGGAGTTTTTTAAATTTTCAAAAACTTTCAAAATTCATCTTCAAGTAAAAATTAAAAATTTTATGGCCAAACACTCAAAAAAAAAGTAAAAAATTTCTTATGTCCAAACGGGCTCTAATAAGATGAGGTGGGTTCTATCTGTTGTTGCCTCCAATTGGATACACACCAATAATTACATTTTAGCTATGCAACTATCTACTACACATGCACAACAATGGAATACACACACTTTTGACAATATATTCTTACTAAAAAAATTACATTACCATGATTACAGGGCCTTCAAAACATGGACCTCAATCTCAAAAATAGTTTTCACTACAACCTTGAAAATCAACTCCTCATTGACTTCCATACTATTCTTAAACATGAGGAGGATTTTTTGGAAATTTAAATTTAGAATTCAATGACTCAATGATGGTGATGCTAATACACGCTTTTTCCATCTATCCACCAATCAGCGCCGCCACAAAAATCGCATCCTTGGCCTCTTCGATACAGTAGGAAATCAAACACTTGACCCCAACATTATTCAGACCACTATAATCAATCATTTTGATGACCTCTACACCACACGATTAGCTTTTTGTTCCAACGAAAACTTTGCACCCTCTTTAATTGTATTATTTGCCTCTAATGTAACTATTCTATTGGCTCCACTAACCCATGCAGAAATTTATCATGCACTAAAATTCTTCAAACCTCTAAAAGCATTGGGTCCTGATGGTATTCATCCTATTTTTTTCCAAAAATACTTGCACTACACTCAACATGCAGTCACCACCATATGCATGAATGTATTTGCCACTCATACCATCCCTTCAGACATTAACCAAACTTTTCTATCCTTAATTTCAAAAATTAAAAACCCTACAAATGTATCACATTACTGGCCCATAGGACTTTGTAATACTATTTACAAAATTATTGCCAAAATACTTGTCAATTGTATTAGGCCTTTCTTATTTGCCCTAACTAGTCCTACTCAAAGTAATTTTATACCAGGGAGACGTGTTGTGGATGATGCTATCATTGTTCTGGAAGCTATGCACTCATTTCAACATTCAAATGGTCTATTTGGCAAAATGATGCTAAAAATTAACCTCGAAAGGCATTTGACCACCTTGATTGGTCCTTCATCCGTTATTCCCTCCAAAAATTAAACTTCCCCACTTCTATTATCCAACTTATCATGTCATGCATAACCACATCCTCCATTTCAATACTAGTTAACAGCAAACCCACTAGGGGATACGACAAGGCGACCCTCTTTCCCCTTACCTATATATTATTTGTTTGGAAACCTTATCTCCAAATCATCAAGGAAGCAACCCAACTCAAAGAATGGACACCCATTAAGATTGCTAGAGTTGGACCTATCTCTCTCATTTACTATTTACTGATGACCTTATATTCTTTGCCAAAGCAGACACTATCACTGCTCCTCCATTATTAATATTTTTAACCATCTTTCCATACAGTCAGGACAACGCATCAACTTAGCTAAGTCTAAAATCTTTTTCTCCACAAATGTCTCTCAATACACTAAAAATAACTTATCCTCCATCCTCACATCAATACTATTTTCATCTTTGAAAAATATCTGTGCTTTCCCATGCCTAACATGCATCCTAAATTGGCTGATTACCAATATATATTAGACCGTATGAACAACCGCCTCTAAGGCTGAAAAACAAAATTCATTAACCTTAGTGGATGCACTACACTGATTAAATCAGCTATCAATTCAATCCCTACTCATGTAATGCAAATAACTTACTGCCCCAAAAATAATTCAACACATGGATCGTATTCAGCGTCGCTTCCTTTGGGGTTCCACACCAACTAGAAAAAAAATTGCATCTTATTCATGGGATGTTGTTACTACTCCCAAACAGAATGGCGAACTCGAAATTCAAAAATCTATGCTAAAAACATCGCCATGCTCACTAATTTATTGGCGCTTTACAATCCAATCACAACGCCCTTGAACAAAAATACTACAGGAAAGATATTGCCACTACCGCTCATCCACCTCTCTAACTCTATCATTTACCACTAAAACCGCTGATTCATACATCTGAAAAAGTCTCAACAAATCCACTGCGTTATGTCACACCGCAACATCCTGGAATATTGGCCAGGTAACACTATCAGCCGCTGGTATGAGCGGATTTCTCCCAACCTCTCCCTTTGTCAATTAATACAAGGTTCACTAACCTATCGTGAAATGTCTCTCACCTTAAGTCACATTATATCACCCCCTATCTTACAATTTCTCTACCTTATCCTTTTAACTTCACATACATATTCAATTGCTTATCTCCAATACCTATATTCTTACTCTCGCATTTGAACAAGATACTCCTGTGTTGGAATCTTACTGCAAACGGAGCTTTCACCATTGCATCTGCCTACAAACTCTACCTCCTCTCTCAAAATTTTACTTTGCCTTCCTTTGATCACTTGCGGATCTGGAAAACATCCACCCTGCCAAAAAATTAATTTTTCCTATGGTTGTTTATACACGCTAGACTACCAACGGCTTCCCTTCTCTTTTATCGCAATCTTCTCCCAAATACCACATGTACTATATGTGGTCATGCATTGGAAGACATCCTCCATGTCTTCACATGTGCCCGCCTGCAATACAGGTTTAGTAACATTTTAACATTTCTTTACCATCCCATAACTATGCCCACTGGCTAGAAAGCCTACGCAACAATAATGACTTATCCTACAACGACCTTCTTCTCTCCATCCTAACTTTTTTATCCTTTAAAATATTTGGAAAACTCGTAACCATAATCTTTTCAATCGCACAAACTTACTTGTCTCCACCTATTCAATTACTCTTCAAACCTCTGAATACCTATACCTGGGACATACTCTACCATATATTTTAGCCAGTAAGACTTGTTCGTCGGCACCTACCACCCAAAGCTTATACAAATTTAACATCAATGAGGCTGTTGACCCCAACACCCATGCTCGTGGCGTAGGTGGGATTTTCCGTGACTTCCATGGCCATTGGGTCCTTGGTTACTCTAAACCACTATATCGAACAACTGCCCTACTTGCAGAAATTCAAGCCCTATATCATGGATTACAACTAGCAATTACCTATCATCTATTTCCCATCTTGGTGGAAACAGATTTTCAGGTATTACTTTTCCTCCTAACAACAGGCAATTCTAAATACTCACATATTTTAAATGCATGCTGTTAGGATAGATTCACCCAAACACTCTGAATTGATGGAGAAGATGAAGAAATCTTGAAGAGAGAAAAATTGAGGTAGAGAGAGAAAAAAACGTGAGAGACTTATTTCGTGGTAACACCCCGTTAGGGTAAACTTCCACGGCGGCAGGCTATATATATATATATTAATAATTAAGGGTATTTACAATTACAGAGAATAAAAGGAGAATAAGTAGCACAGCCTAAAAAATTGGCAGTACATCACATATTAATCAGGCTCCACACCTAACAATTCTCCCACTTGGAGACTGATTCAGTCGTCCAAAAAATGTCCCAACATCATCAATATCTTCACCACACCACACCATCTGTAGAAACAAACTACAGAAGACCAACTGAGGTTTTGCACAACCTCAGTTTCTCAACATCAATACATTTCGTCAACATGTTTGTTGGATTCTTTTCACCCTCTATCTTCTCCAAACACATATCACCTTCCTCCACTACCCTGCGAGTGAAATGGTACCGTCTTCTTATGTTCTTTGTCTTTGAATGATAGACTGGGTTCTTTACCAACTGTATGGCACTCTGGCTATCTGAATAAAGAATCTTCTCGCTCTGTTTCTTGCCCAACTCTTCTAGATAATCTGCCAGCTATATCATCTCCTTTCCAGCTTAAGCTATTGCCACATACTCAGCCTCTGTTGATGAAAGAGAAACACACTTCCGAAGCCTGGACATCCAACTCATTGTTGTACCACCTATGGTGTAAATGTATCCGGATGTGCTCATGCTCGAGTCCACATCACCACCAAGATCAGCATCCACAAAACCCTGCAGATTCACTTTGCCTTGGCCAAAACTAAGTGAAATACTGGATGTACCTCTCAAATATCTCATAAGCCACTTAACAGCTTCCCAATGCTCTTTCCCCGGATTCGCCATGTACCTGCTAACAACTCCCACTGCATATGCTATGTCAGGTCTAGTGCAGACCATAGCATACATCAAACTCCCAACTGCTGAAGCATATGGAATAATTGCCATCTGCTCACGCTCTTCAGCTGTCTTGGGTGACTGCCCCTTTGACAATTTTATGTGTTTTGCCAAAGGAGTAGTCCTGGGTTTAGCATCATTCATCCGGAATCTGGCCAACACCTTCTCAATGTACTGCTCCTGGGATAGATTTAAAGCGCCCGCAGATCTATCCCGAGAAATCCTCATCCCCAGAATCTGCTTCGATGCACCCAAATCTTTCATCTCAAACGCTGAAGACAGACTTGCCTTCAGATTGTTTATCTCCCTCATACTGGATCCGGCAATCAGCATATCATCCACATACAAGAGTAGAAACACATAAGAATCAGTGTATTTCTTGAAGTAACAACACGGATCCTTTTCAGCCCTGCAAAAGCCACTCTTGGTCATGAAGGAGTTGAACTTCTTGTACCATTGCCTCGGTGCTTGCTTCAACCCATACGATCTCCTGCTGAGCTTGCACACTATGTGTTCCTTGCCCGGAACTACAAATTCTTCTGGTTGTTGCATATAGATCTCCTTGTCCAGATCTCTATGTAAAAACGCTGTTTTTACATCCATTTGCTCAAGATGCAAATTCTCTAATGCAACAATACTCAATAGAATTCGGATAGTAGTTAACTTCACAACAGGAGAAAATATTTCAGTATAATCAATACCTTTCCTTTGTGAATATCCTTTAACCACTAACCGAGCCTTGAACCTTCTTTTACCGTCTGGTTCTGCCTTGATTCTGAACACCTACTTGTTCAACAAGGCTTCCTTCTCTGCAGGTAACTCAGTCAACACCCAAGTCTTGTTCTTCTCAAGGGAGCTCAACTCATCATCCATGGCTTGCTTCCACTTGATTGAATCCTCCACCTGTAGCGCCTCATCGAAAGACTCTGGTTCCCCTTCATCAGTTAGCAACAGATAATGTAATGAAGGTGAATACCTATCTGGTGCTCTGATGGTCCTTGATGATCTCCTCAACAGCTGCTCGGGTGTCACTTGTTCCACTATAGGTTCTTCAGCAACAGCATCTGGAGTTGGTTGAGTTTCTTCCGCAACATCTCTGGGTGTACTCTTCTGCAACTCAATCTCAACTCCCACTTGCGTCGTAGTCTCTGAAACCTTCTGCTCTCTATCCTTGTATAGGACAGACTCATCAAATGTAACATCATAATGTCTCAGGATTTTTCTGTTCTTGTCATCCCAAAACCTGTAACCAAACAATTCAGAACCGTAGCCTATGAAGTAACACTTCACAGCCTTAGCATCAAGCTTGTCTCTTTTCTCTGGATCGACATAAACATAAGCCGTGCAACCAAAAGTTCTCAAGTGTGAGTACTTGAGCTCTTTTTTCATCCACACCTCCTCTAGGATCTTGAACCCCAGGGGAACTGATGGTCCCCTGTTGATCATGTATGCAGCTGTGCTCACAGCATCTGCCTAAAACATCTTGGGCAGCCCACAGTGTATCCT